>JABJVR010010370.1:0-45582 GCA_025773905.1 Chitala chitala
GGGGGTCACTTCTTAGACTGCTGCCCCCGCGACCCGGCCCCGGATAAGCGGTAGATAATGGATGGATGGATGGATGGTTTACTACTTTCCCGTCACCCACAGAGAGGTTTGGTCTTTCCACAGAAGCCAAAAGTACAGCTCTTCAAAGGTTTCACACTTAAATGTTTGACACATGGGTCACCCTGAAATTAAACGAGCAGGAAAACAGTGCTGCAGTATTTGGAGATAATATCTGAAAAGATGAGTTTCTTCTTTTAATCTGTATTTTTTGACTAAATGTGGAAAGGATGTGAAGATGAATCTTAGGATGTCCTCGCGTATTTTCCTGTTCAGAGTTAATCTCTCAGTGATGGTGTTAAAAGTGTTAACAACATTTAACACGACACGTCCGTTTCTGACGACATGCAGTGCAAAAGTTAGAAAGAGCTGAACTTAAATACATGTTCACAAATAACATTGTATTGTTCCTGGCTGTATTATCGTGGTCGTTCATACTGCATAGATGGGAGAGCAACAGCCAGAGGAGTACTCAGTATTATATCTGTATACACAAGTATAGCACACACTGACCACCTGGACTCCTGGCATATACTGTGCAAGTGAACCACCAGGGCACTTACACGTTATGACCACCTGTCTAAAATGTCGTTGGTCCTCTGCATGCCGTCAAAATACCTTTGTCCAAACGGTGGCATGTACATGTGCTCTGATGGAGTCCTGTAGTATCTGGCACCAAGACATTAGCAGCAAGTCCTTGAACCCCCCGTAAATCTTGATGTGGAGCCATTGCAGATCGAACATCTTGTTTCCACATATTGCACACTTGCTAGACTAAATGGAGATCTGGGGAGTTTGGAGTCCAGAGCAGCACGTTGAACTCATGATGTTTCACCATGAGCACCTCACAACCCTTGCCATTTTGGTGATGCTCTGACACAGTCTGGTCATAACGATTTGGCCTTTGTTAAAGTCACTGAGGTTAATATACGTGCTCGTTTATCACTTTATAATTTAACACATCAGCTATGAGATCAAACTTCCTCTCTAATATACCCCAACCTTCTTCACCATCATTATGACATAATAATTGTTATGCACTTCTCTTCAGAGTGGTCGTAATGTTTTGTCAGATCAATGTATGTATTCCACCTTCCCTCCCTTCCAAGATCCAGCCCTGGGTGGGACAGTTAGCGACAATGGTGTGTGGGGGCTACCACGGTTTATGTTTGATGTTCTGGCTTTAATCATTTTCAACAAGGTACTTAATCTGAGTTGGTATGTTAAGATATCCAGCTGCAAAAGCTATATAAATGTGCAGAAACTGGCTTTGGAAAAAGAGTCTTTCTGTAGTGCAATGTTATACACACATATATTACTAAGAAAGAGCTTGGTTTATTATGGTCTTTGTTGGAAGAGGAATGCATGTACTTCTCTTCAGTGCGTGTTTACTTTGGGAAAGAGGCAGGAGCTGAAATTGGTGAAAGCTCACGTGTTTTTTTTCCTTCAGTGTGTTTAACTCAGAGTTCAGATTCAGCCTGGGGAGTTTATATAGCCAAGGGCCTGTTACAGGAAGCTATATTGTGCTGGGATGTATCATAAATTAGTATAGTTAGCCAGCACATTGTGTCTTTTTGTAGACATGTGCTTTGGAAGTGTTTGAAAGGATACCCTTTGTGATCATAAATTATCCATTTTTTCTACTGTATTTATTATATGGAAATTTTTTAATAGGCATTGTGGAATATGTTCATCTTCAGTTTAATCTGATTGTTATGTAAATGAGTAGACACCAAACTGTTTTTTTAATGATATTTTTATTTTTTTTGTTGCTGAGTTCATGGACTGAATAATCTAAATGTGTAGAAGCTCATTTTACCCACATAATTTGATCCTGCAAGTTAATAGATATTTCTTGAACCTAAGTTTGACATTAGGTGTGTTTTTGTGGTGGGTAAAATGTTCACCTTAACACATTCAGAATAGGAATTTATGTTTGTACTGAATACTAATGAGCGTCTGCAACCATTGTTTGAATATGTAACCGCACTTTTTGTGTACGGACACACACACCTGTAGCTAAGTGGGGTCCAATGTCACACATTGCAGACATGACTGTGTGAATTGAGGACAAGAACGTGGATGCTACAGACAGCCCATGCGCCAAGGACATTTTCATAAACATGTGACTCGTTTGCTTATTTTCCAAAGACTGTGACTTTTGTCCTCTGTAACAGCCGGGTGATATGAATAGAGGCAAACATTCCTATTTTTCCATCTAAGATGGGAATGTCATGTCCTTGTGAATGGTGACAGTGTGAATTCCTTCTCGCTCACGCAGTGCTGAAGAGGCAGATCAGTCCTGAGGAGCTGCAGGCGCCTGGAGGCCCATATATAAAGAAGACATTCACGGTACGCTGCCTCGGCCTCGTCGTGTTGCCAGACACAAAGGAGGCTTTAACACTCCCTCACACAGTGCGTCGCGTGAATGTGAGCGCGCAGCTGATGTGAGGGAGTCTTTGGTGAATAAAGTCGTTTGGCACTGATGTGGAGGGCCGCTTTTTAAACAAAGTTTAACCTTTAGGCATCTTCTGCGATTTGGCCTGCAGAAATTGTTCCAAGCGGAGAAAAATGATAAGCTTAAAACTTTAAAAAAAGTCTTGAATTTAGAATGGAAGGAGTTATAAATATGATTGCGAAACGTAAGCACAGTCATTAAAATCTGAACTGTGTGCAGTCTCAAAGCTGACCAAGAGATCTTGAACATTAAGGATGTCAGATTTAGTTCTTTCTTCCATTTGTTTCAGTTTCAGCCTGTGTCCCCTTTGGCTAAATCTGTCCAGTTAGCACTTAATTATCTACTTGTTCGTTCCCCTGAAAAACAACAACAAAGTGGGTATTTTCAGAATTCATTATGTGAAACCAACAATCTGCAGTATTCACTTTGTCATTAAAAAACATCCAAGTGTTGAAGCTAATTAGGTATATTTGAAGGAGTTTAAAACAATTGAGGAATGGAATGAATGCAGATGACCCATTAGGACTAGGGAGTAATGTTCCCAATTGTGTGTGTGTGTGTGTGTGTGTGTGTGTGTGTGTGTCTGAAGTTCCACTGCTGCCTGTTGTGCTGGTTTTATTAACCCCCGGGTTTTGGTGAAGCAGATTGTTGGCGACGCTGTTGGCTGGGGCTTCGTGGTGAGGGGAAACAAGCCTTGTCACATCCAGGCGGTGGACCCCAGTGGCCCAGCAGCAGCTGCAGGAATGAAGGTACCTGGGGAATTCTGGGAAGGGGGAGGAGTGGAAAAGAAATTACCTGGGACTGGCCACAGCCCTGATTGTACACATCCATCAAATACTATAGTCTCATTACAGCATATTCAGTTTCTAAATCTTTTCTCATGGTCACATCAGATATAACTCACTACAGCAGGGTGCCTCCTTCAGTTTTGTAACCGTACCAGTCAGGTATACGTAGGTTAGTATAACCCATATCAGGTATAAGGATGGCTCTGCCTATATAGCCTGAAACAGGACAAAAACCTTGGATATTGTGTACTAAAACTGCATGAATAAAACACAGGATTTATCTTTGTACCTTATCTCTGGCTGATTGTCTGACTGCACTAGCTGTTCAGTTGTGCTGCTTTACCCAGGCATCGTGGGCTTTTTTAATGGAGACCGTAGCAGGCCCCTTGATAAAGGTTTGATGTGGTGACAATCCCTGAGGCGTAGACGTGTTGTAGGACCTGCCTCGCTTACTGTGTCAGTGCTCCCAGCGTATTCATGTACGCCTGCACACGTCTGGCTGCACATCTGGCCAGAGGCCCAGTGTTTTTACACGCATTTAGGGAGTCTTCTCACACAAATGTAGTGAGTTTTTCTCACTATGTTATCATTTTGGAACAAATTGAAGCTCAACTCCTCCGAAGGAAAATGTTTTAAGCTGTTTACTTGAGTTCATTGTATTCTACCCACCCACCACAAACAACACCCGACTGACCACTGTCTCTGGGGCCACATCATTTTTGGTTTCCCTGGACAACTCGCAAACTAGTTTGTGATTGGGCAGATGGCTATAGATATGCAACAGTCAGGTTAGACAAGGGCCCTGTGAATTGCTGATAGTAACTGCTGGAATATTGTCTCATTTAAAGGCTGTGTTTGCTTCTGCAGTCTAATATTAACCTCAAAAAGTGGAATCATTTAGCAAGCTTGACAGTTCTCATCTGTACATTTTTGTCCAAGTGCAGTCTCTTGTCTATGAAGTGCTGACGACCCAAAGGAGACTGAACAAAGCCAGGTTATTTTATGTTATGTATCATTGCCAGAGTGATACACATAACTTCCAGTGTGTGTGTTTAATGCACATGCTCACCACGCTTGGTTCCACTGCTCCCCCCAGACACTGACAATATGGTTAATATATAATATTTATATATTAAATATTATATATATAATATTTTCTTGAAATGTTATTTCTGCTAAAAAAGAGACTTTTTTCTGTGGTGGTAACTGAACCAGTAATTGATTTCCTTGTTCAGTGTAGGGTAAGTTTACAACTATATCATGCAACTGTCAATACAACAAAACCAGCTCAATTTCCACCAACCTTCCTTTTGCTTTATAGTTTTAGCTTTTTAAATTAACGCTGCTATACCTGTTTGTTCCAGCACCGTTAGGTGTGCAAGCTAGCACTTGTGAAGTAAAGCTTCCACTGATGTGTCTCGTGGATGGTTGCTGAGAGAGCCTGCACCTGCTTTTCCAGGTGGAGTTTCTATGGCAAGACCTCTTTGCCTGGACAGGCTTAAACCTACTACAACGTACACAACACCAGTTTCTTCATCATTTTGAAGAGATGGCGTTAGTGCTGTAGACAGCTTTGGATTTTGAATCCCTGCAGCGTTACAATTGTGTGTGTTTGTCCTCTCCTTGGCTGTATACATTCTTTGCAGATGTCTCGGTAGGTCAGCTGGGGAAAACGTAGCCTTTATTCAAAAATTAATATTCTCCCGGGCATGATAGCTTGATCCTGGACTATGCAAAGTACCTCATTTAAATTTTCAAATTAGAAGTTTCCCTGATAAATATTTATGTACTACCCCTTAGCCTTATTTTCACCTCTGTAACATTTTTGCCTCTAGCTGTTTGGCATGTAAATGTATCCACTGAGCATACAGGGTGCGATACTCTGAAGAAGCTACACTTACGATGAAGGATTTTTGGTTCAAGTTCCAGTCATGCATGACACTTGTCCTCTTCAGCTGAGCAGAGTGCTGACACTACTAATAACATACTTCAGTAAAATATTGTGTCAAAATAACATAAGCGACCTACAGGTATTGTCGTGTTTTCTCAACATCTTATTGCATTCAAAAACAATTATTTTAAAGGTTTGGCGCTGTTAAAAAGGCACTGTTGAAAATGTGTACAGATTTCCAGTGTCTGAAAATGTCTTTAAAACGCTGGCACACAATCATGGTCTGCAAGTATTCACAAGTTCTTCTTGTTTTAAATAACTCCCCTTTTAATTGGAGCTGGTGCTGAGCCAGCATAAACAGGGAGTACAATTTTGATGCAATCACAGTGATTTGTAATTTTTACTTAGAGGAATTAGAGCAGTGTTTTGGACTCATGGTTATATGGGAGAGCGCTGGTTCGAGGAGAGCATGTGAATGTGTGCAATAATATTTATGCTTCAAAAAGCCATGCACTTAATCATTTCTGCCTAGTTAGACATGTGTTTGTAATGAAACAGAGCCAGTGGAACTGCTTTCTCTTTCTTTTTTCTTTTTCTTTTCATCTCCCCAAGGTTTGCCAGTTTATCGTGTCCGTCAACGGGCTGAATGTTTTGTCCTTGGACTACAGGACGGTCAGCAGCCTCATCTTAACTGGCCCACGCACCGTGGTCATGGAGGTCATGGAGGAGGTGGGGTACTGAAGCTGCTGTCTCCAGTCTGCCTCTTTACCACCCACCTCACTTTGCACCTTTAGGTTCTCCAGTCTTCTTTTGACGAGAGGGTGGAGGATACCAAGTGGTGTTTCTCTAATTAGATTAAGACAAATGATGTGGAGCATCTCTTCGCTGAGCCCACAAGGTCATGTCCGTCCTCTCCTGAGTGCGACTTCTTCTCAGGCGCCTGTGACACTGCAATAGCTCTGTCCCAGCGAAGTAGCAGGCAACACGCACAATTCAGTTCATCTGTGTCAAGTTTGAGATGTCATGTGACCTGCGCACAAACCTGTTATATTAGTAGAATGTAAAAAAAAAAAAAAAAACCCAAGAAACAAAAAAAGATAATGGCAAAGTGTAGTGCCTTTTTGTGCTGTTTAATGGTTTTATAGGAGCCTGTTGGAGTGTATCTTGGTCATTCCAGACGAGATGTAGCCAACTGTTACTTCTTGTTTATATTTTGGCACTGTGACAGATTTTTGTAGTAGATACAAAACACCAAGAATCTGTGAAAGCTTTGGCTCTTGTTAAACAATGTGTCTTTATATTGCAGAATGTTGGTCTGATAAGGACGCAGTGTTAACATTAAGACCTTTGTAGTATTTGCCGTCGGGAAATGGACCGAAAAGCTGGTGTCAGATGCACTCTCCAGTTACGGCTTGTGCTGTGCCTGCCACCGTATGTCAGGTTTAGCTGAACGTGCCAGCCAGAATGAAGCACAACCAGCGCTAAGGCTGCAGATCACATCTCTTTGTGTAATTACAACCATGTGACTGGCCTGGCGTCTCAAGCAAGGCCATAAAAGTCCATTGTTGCTCCTGAAGAGCTGAAGTAGGAGTAGCGTGGTGCCTGTCTTCCGAGATTTGACAGTAAGCCATGCAGAGTGCCCTCAGCTACTGTGCAAATTGTACTTCAGTCATTGGTAGTAAAGTAATGGACAGCTGGTTTAAGGTGAAGTCCAATTTTTGGTAAATATTGCATTGAATTTACCGTTGAAAAAAACAATGATGGGGGTAGGTACGCATTTGTGCTGAGTTATAGGAATTTACAGGCTGTGACTTAAGTACAGAATATTTGCGAGAGCAAAGATAACACAAGATATGGGCTTTTGTGTCCTTTTTTAAGAAAAGTAATCACTGGCTTGGTTAGTTCCCCCGTGTGTAGATAAGGGTCAGCCTTAATTTACATAGCTTGTTGGCACTTCAATATTGAAAATACAGCAGCATAACAAATGTTGAATTTTTGCCAGTTACCACTTGTAAAATTAAGATGTGATAGGTACTTTATATATGTCACGCACTTAAAACTACTTTGCAACAAATGTATTTAAATGAATACAGGTGTAATTAGTATAGAGAATGTTTTTCTGTATATGAATATTTACACTGACGTGTAAACACTGGCGCTCAAGCGCTTAAACACCACCCAGCGGTGGTTTTCCATTGCCTGGTTTTAAAACTACAGAGAAGCTTGGTTTGTTTGGAAGGACTAGTTGTAGTTGCACCAAATTGTGCCAGTTTATACTAGTCTCGTAACGAAAGATGGGAGAGGTCTTTTAAAGAGATACGGTGGATGTGTGCTGCCTTCGTGTACAGATTTCATTTTATACACGCATTTTAAATGTATTGTCAGACGATTACCGTGCCAATAAAAAGATTGCTTAGAAGTATGTTCAGTGACTTAAAGGCAGACTAAGGGAAAGAATGAAAAGGTGACAGCGCCAAGATTATAACGCCCAGTAAGAACGGTGTACGGCATGTTCAGTAATACTTAACAAATGTACTTAAGGAAAATACGGGCTCGTTAGGATCTGGATTGTGTTGGACTAATGACACCGTTTAGGAAGGTACTGAAATTATAATCCTTTATTTTGCCGAAATGAAGCATAAAACTATTTGAACAACTAAATTTGCAACAAACGTATTTAAATGAATACAACTAAATTTTGGGAAGACATTCGATGCTCGTGTTATTTCGCTTTCAGCAATTATTTACTTTATTGCGTGACCTTTGAGTCCCGGAACGTGTAATAATTTTTTTTATATGTTTGAATATGATTCAGTATAAAAGACGGCGATTGTGTGACACAATGGTCTAACCGTTGTACAGTTCACCGTTTACGAAAAACTTTTTAAAGGGAAGCGCACACGTGGTTGTAGTATAGTTTGTAATAGGGAACCTTTTTGAAATACAGGACTCTTTGTATATTCTCGTTAAATATGTCTGGTGATACTTATGTGTTCAGAAACCTCTTCATACACCAATTGTTAAGCTTGTTTGGTACTTATCATGTCGTGAGCCATATTTTCAGACTATGTACACTGGACAGATGGACAGTAAACAGCTGGGTGGAACGTCCTGGCTGCGTTATACTGTTTCAACCGCTAGAGGGCGAGTAGGAAAGGACAAAAATCTGAAAGGGTTCATAACTAAAATACTAAGCTCTTTTAATACACTGAATTACCCTATCTCACAACATAAGAAAACATGACATGTACGGATAGTACGGTTTCATAGCTGTACCGTATGGAACTTGAAATGTAACATCAATGTCCTTTTCTATGTTTGCGGTACAGTCATTCTGTAGTAATTTTGTGTTTTACTACTACTACTACTAATAATAATAATCAGCTTTTATTGTCATTGCAAACATATACACATTACACATACATGTCTCAACGAAATTTGTTCTCTGCATTTAACCCGTCCCCCTGGGGGAGCAGTGGGCAGCCACAAACGGCACCCAGGGAGCTGGTGCTGAGTGTCTTGCTCAGGGAGGTGCCTGGCAGTTGGGCCAGGACGCGAGCCGGGAGACTACCGCATCCCAGCCTGATACTCTACCCATTGAGCCATGAGGCTGCTATCTTACAGTTGTATATATAATATATACATTACAGTTTTCCTGTAACAGAATTTACATAACCATATTTGTAATACATGTATGTTATTAAAACCTGCTTTTAGCTCTGATATTCATCTAGATGCGATGTATCCATTTTTTGTGGGTATACTGCTATAAATTCATCATAAAATTTTTTTGTTTGTATTTTAGTGTTTTTTGACATTATGCCACACAGAGTAAGGGCAGCCTGTCTTTACCATTAATAGTGTACAATTCACATTTCAAATACTTCACTTGGAACTTAATATTTGACAATCAATTTAAATTTATAGTGAAGCCTTATGGACAACAGTGATTAAGAACTGGAACAAAAACCTACCATTTTTTTCTCTCAGAAAATTACAGTGTTTTTGGTTTCTTATAAAAACAAGGAACTTCCGTATGTTTGTCATGTGAGCCATTAATAAGCATAAAGGAATTTTATAGTGTTTCTAATGTTAAAATCACCTTTATGAATCTCTCTTGTAAGCAAACAGTGTTTATGCAGAGAACTGCTGTGATGTACGTGTGAAAGGCTTGTTTTTAGGTTTGTCAAGCTTTTGATAACACAAATGTGATTAGATGCATATGGGCGCTATATACACATTTTATAATGCAGCTATGAAGTAATTCAAGTTTATATGTACATCGATGTTTATTAAATATACTTATGTGAGAAAATTTGTTTGTTACTATTACAAATAAACTCTTCCACTAGAACCAAAACGTGTGCTTACTGAGATTTAATTTACTTCTTTGCAAGACCCGGAAGTCACATTGCCCATTTCTTTGATGGTATATTGCTTGGTGTTTATATAAATGTCTTTTTATCTGTTTTTTTTAACTTTTAAGTACATGAAGTGTAAAGTGCATGTTTTAAGTGTACACTCCTTACTGCCTGACAGAGAGGGAAGGCCTTATGTGAAGACACTGAATTAAAGAAGCTGACAGTGGCGTGGTCTTGTACAGGTCCTGCGGCTACCTGTTTTCTGTACCTCATTAATGTGTAATTAACTACTGTGTCCTTAACAGAGAAGCAGGATCTACTGCGATAAGAGAAACGGAACTGTGACCAACAGGATGTGAGTTTGCGTCCCACCTAAACTCCTACCAATGTGCTCCTGAATAATTTGAGCACCATGCTTCCGTTGTATCTCACACCAAGACCGAAGTGACAGACTGTGGAATTCTTTGCTTGCGATGCATAGAAATCATGTAAATTTAAAACTTTTCTTGATGTGTATTAGTTTGAAAACCTCACCTAGCACTTTGGTGTCCTACACCGGTGATCTAGTCTTAAGACTTAAAGTCTCCTTTCTTTCTTTCATGTTTACATACCAAGACCTTCTGCTAACAAAATCTCTTAAGTCAAGGTCACATAGCACCATGCAGGGCATTAATTAGAGGAACAGCAATTACTGCTGACAACTGAGTGCACTTGGATCAGCCGCCTGGCTTAAGGGTCCTCCAGGCAATTGATCAATGACATTGGCAGACCATAGAGTGTAACCATGAGGTTTGCTCTCAAACTTTCAGCCACTCAAGACCTTCACTGTCAAACACTGAGCCATTGCGGAGCACTGCTGATTATGTTAGTCTTGATCAGCATTGCCACTAGGTGGTAGCATTGTACAATACGGCATTCAGTGCTTTCATGTTTAAACTCACATTGATTCGCATAGTTGGAACTTAAGCCTATCAGTTTATCTTCTTCAAAGAAAAATAGCATGTGGTTAAACGCAGTTAACATTTTATGCAACGTTATTTCCATGACCAAAAATTATCATTGCAGCTCACATTGATTTGCATACTAGTGCCTGTAGGAAGAATAGCATGCTATTACATGTGCTTCTGACCATGTAGAGCTTCATTGTTCTTGTGGGGAGCCTCCTGACATCTCAATCCCCTTTCTTTAGAACACTGCAGGTTATGTGAGCCCCCACCCCCCAATTTGTTTTAGGAGCTGCAATTTTATCTTTGAACCTCTTGCAGCATCATAATTTGCCTGGATTGGGGTATTGGCGAGGTCTGGCAGCGCTGTTGCTGCCTGACAGCAATCCCTGCAAAACCCCAGTCCCCCAGGACCAATTACATGTGACGGATGTGTTTCATGTGAGGCAAAGAAGACCCAGGATGCTGGCAGGTATTGCATCCTGCCCTGAGGTTTAGTGAGTGAAGTGCTGAAATTCACAGTGAAAGAAAAGGCACGGCTCAGAGCAAGCAAAAGGTATGTTTTCTGCGCTAACCGTCACATTGTGTCGATCACAGCGCTATCTTTAAACTACAGAAGCAATTGGTACATGAAACAATGTCCTCAGCAGTGACAGCAACGTCACGAAGGAGCAAAGTGCACCCTGTCATGTTATTTTGAAGCTTTGCAACTTTATCAAGGTAAGAGTGAAAGCTCAGGAAATATAACAGAAAGTATATCTCCTTTATCAACCAACTAAAACATTTCAGTCATACTCCCACTGAGTTGCAGTGGCAGGGAAAATATTAATATTAATCTTTTAATTAATGCCGATATTACGTTTTTGCAGGATAAAATGCAGCATCATGGGATTTCGGCAGATGCCCAGAACGGTAATATTACTGCCTGCATAAGCATAGTTCTCCTGACCCAGATTATGTGGAAAAAATAAATGCCACTCTGGATCATTATGTGCCTCCTGAGCTTTTTAAAGTACATCTCATGCATTTTGAGCTTCACCCTTCATCAAACAGGCCTACACACATCCTTCTTGTGGAGAACATCAGACCCATACAGTCTCCAGAGCCCACACGGCTTGTGTTGCTGGTCCCAGAGATGCACCTCTCTGTAGGACCGTTCTGTGCTCAGTAACCTGACAACGACATTGAGCCTTAATACCGTCCTTCATAGCTGTCAGCAGCGCGTGATGCTAACCGCGTGTGCTGGACTGTATGAGTTTGCTCCTCTTTCTACCCCAGCTGTTGCTCCAACACTTCCCTCAAGAGTTTGTACAAACACCTGTATCTGTTTTTCAGTTATATCCTCTGACTTGCTGTTGACCGCTCTGAGAAGTGCAACTGTCATTTTCTGGAAATCATAAATTGTTACTGAAGACACAAGCATAAAAAGACATAATCCCAACAATTATCAAAATTTATCCCATGATCAGACAATACAGCTACAAAAAAAATGCTATGTCATAAAAACAGAAAATGCTCCGTTAGTATGTTGTAAATGCCATGACAAAAAAATCACTGCACTGCTTAAATAAAAATCACTGTCAGAGCTCTTGACAACCATTATTGACTCCCAACACATGTGAACAGCAGAAAGGTTGGCCCTATCGAGTGCTGCTCAAGACAGCTCTAGATATATGGTCTCCAAGAGAGATCGTAGCCAGAGTCCGACTGTAAGCAAGCAAAGAAGCAGCCAGAGTTGGACAGCTAGCTTCTTGGCGGGGGTCTGTGGTTGGAACAGAGCGACAGCTAAAAGAGCGGGCTCCATAGCAAACAAACCATAACCTGGGCTGCTGCATCTTGATGGAGTCGTACCCGTTTCCCTCACAAATTGAGAGGACTGAATTAGCTGCACAGATTGACTCACTCTGCTTATGTGCTTCATGCATTTCTCTGGTGCTGGAAGCTCTGCTCCTCCAGAACTGTTTAAGCAGCCATTGTGTTCCAGCCCATAGCCCCCCCCCCCCCCGAATGCACACCTGTGGCCATGCCATCACTTCAATTGACATGAAATAGAACCACTCTAGGCCATACATTGATTATTCAAATGCGTCCTTTAGGCCACATTTAAACATTCAAATTGACAGCCTGTTTATATAATTTAAAAATTGCAGCAATAAAATCTACGATGCTGAACCTATTAGGAAGATATTACTTCAGCTAGGTCTGTTAGCTGTAGCATGACGGAATACAAAAAACATGATCACTGAGTTCAGAGAGTTACTTAAAACTGAAAAACTTCTTAAGCCAAAGTGCAATCCAGAAATTGTTGCCAGGTCGCAGAGCAAAGACATCGGTCTGCACACAGACAACAGAAAGGAGGAAGGAGGAGGTGAGGGCATAGGTTTGAGTTCAATATTGGCGGGGAATGAATCGGTCCCCACTACAAACACAAGCAGCAAATTGGTACGCCCACAACATTGGTAGGGACTGTCCATACTCAAATCATTAACCCTGGGAGTGGTTCAGGACAGGTGGACAGCACGGAGACAGCTTTCAGAACTGGGAGCCATAATACAAGAAAATATCCTGTTTGAAATGACTCACAGAGGACGCAGTACCTCACAGTGAAGAAGTGAGGTCATACTCAATAAATACTTTGGGTAATACGTTCATGATTAGTTGCAGGTGAATGTACCGACTGAATAACGAGATGGGAAAACAGGAACCAGCGGGATCCTCGCCATGGTTGCGCGACAGTTTCAGTGTCAGAAAAGAGATGTGAGTGGTTTCATTAATCTGTTGAGCTCGTGAAGCACTTCATCTGTCTCAGAAAAGAGATGAAGTGCACAGTCGAGACAACACAAGCTGTGGTGGAGATCTGAACAAAACAGGACATGGAGTTTGCCACTAAACCACGGTTTGTTCTGGTTTGTTCAAATAAATCACGACTGCATGATATAATGTTACTGTACTCATAGTGACCGTGGCCAAAAGGTTGTGCCTTTAACTGCACAAGCATTTGGAGACAAAAAAAAACTGCTTAATCCAGCTCTTTCAACACACTAACTCTAGCTTGTGTTTACATCATGAATTATGCAACAGGCCAGTATACAAGACTCTTCTGGTGTCAGCTAATTGTTTATTTTCATTTAAATCTTATTTCAGCGGTAACGCAATATTTCAAAATTGATGGAACGCTACAGTTAAACAAAGCAATTCTGTGTCTGTGGCAAACACTTGTTCGGAGCTGTCTCCAGCCATGATAAAATAAAGTGTTTGCGCAGATAATGTAAGCTTTAACCCTGCTGTTAATTACAAATCATTCAGTAATACTAGGCTGACTTTGGTGCAAAAAAGATTCCAGAGTCCTTCGCTAAGCAAAGGCTTGTCCTAAGATGTTCAAGCAAGCTGTGGGAGACAGAGACATTTACCAACAACGTAGATCATTCAAATTGTTGTCATTTAATTATTTCCTCACATGACCACAGTTCACTTCAGGCTTCAACAATGCAAAAAGCCTGTTAGTATACTTTTAAGAACAACGCAACCTATTCAGTATGTGTCTAATATATGTTTTACAATTGTCCTACATCTATGACTGCAGTCTAAGTTTTGAATCAAGTTTGTGTGGTAATACTATATTAAAGAGTAAATTCATCTATCTAACACTGCATTCAGTACAGTGTTTCAATGATGCAATTTAAAACAAAAATGAAAGTTAAAAAATTACATTAAATTAGTTAAACCAATCACAGTGTATCAACTGTTAATCGTTAGATCTGTGTTGTATTTTCTAGGGATCTCTGGGTAAAGTTTAATCAATCACCGCAACTCACTTCTTAGGATCAGCACATTAGAGTGTGGAACAAAATTATTTAATGTTTAAAATGTAATGCTTTATCATCCAAGTCATAGCGTCGCTATCTTTATAGCATCTAATAATTTATTGAAACATGGTCTGTGTTCTGTATAAACAATCTAACAACGCTTCATGCCAAAAAAATCTTTGAGCAACACATAAATTTTCTTAATCCAACACAGAGACATGCATACAATCAGGCAGCATATAATTGATCTTTGGCTTACAAAATACACTTATAATTAAAAATTATGTTTAATGCCCTTAAAATATAGCACATCCTTTAAATTTGTCTCAAAATTTCTTAAAGGTTTATCCAATGTTGTTGCTGGTAGTAATAAAAAAAAAAACTGACCACTCTTACACTGAGGTCTGTGAGTGGTAGTGACCTTAAATTCTAATTGAAATACCACAGAAAACCATAAGGCTTGGTTCAGTGAACTCTGGACAAGCTCTGGGGCATAATTGTATATATTTATTATGTATAACATGCAGCAAGATGATGGTTCATCCTAAGGGCAAATCTCGTACCAGTGGATTGCTGACAAAGAGGATGGAGCACGACAGGCCTGCAGTTAGTGTATTCCAACCGATAGAAGGGCCCAGTAGATGTATCCTGAATAAATACTTTTTACTTTATTTTAAATTAACATGAATATATTAAGCTGTACAAACACGTAAAACTGTATGTAGTGCAAGTTTCTTTCAGCAGAAGTGCTTATTGTGCAACTATAGTAATCAGACTGGTATAGCTGTTAAAGTGTTTTCTACCTGAGTGCTGTTGGTTGACCAGTTGAGATTACAGTTTCTTAATACACACCGCTGTCAGTAATTATTAACATTATGTGCAATACTGTAGCTAAAGGTGTGATTTTTCGACAAAAAAACATATTGATATGTTTATTCTTAAATGGTTTCATACATAATATGTGTAGTGTTAGGTAGGCCCGCTTAAACACAGAAAAAAACGCCCAAAGTACAAAAACGAAGGTTGTAGTTTAACGTGTACTCTAAACGCTGCAGTAAATCAAAGCGCGGTTAAATTTGTACAATTAAACTTAAATGGGAAAACGCCATTATGACGCCACTTGACAGGTATAAGTATATAGATACCTTGCCAGCGCAAAAGGCACGAAACGAAAGGGGAACTACGCTATTTTTTCCTCCCTCCGAAAATAATAATAATAATAATAATAATAATAATAATAATAATAAAGCCTGCTTTATGACACTTCTATTTTGTTGTATCGTAATGCCAATATGTTAATGTCACCCCTCTCCTTATCTCTTTCCCAAACATTTTGTTATGCAGTACAACGTATCACACATAAATCGTTGCTCTTCCATTGATTGCTCCTACTATATCACTCCCTATCGAATTACTTGACCCAGGGTTTAAATGCCACACAGAATCTGAATGCAAAGACGGCTTCGGGTGTTGCATCCCAATACCACACCAAGCCGCCAAACAAATCAATCAAAAACCTCAGGTCTAACGATTCTATACGAAAAAAAATGCACGACCAAAGAATGCAACAGGACAAAAGATGCGGGTTCACGCACTTAAAACCAAAACAACTTTGTGTAGCGGAGTGTGAACCGCTACGGTGATAATCAAACGGTAGTCAGAATGTCTGAGGGGCTCGGGTAATGGGTCTTGAGGTCAGCGGGCTAGTCATCTTGCCCGGTACCTCCGTAAGAGCTGCGAGCTCGAATCCAGCTCGGGTCAATTTCAATTTATTTTGATATAGCGCCTTTCACAAGAAGTTGTCTCAAGGCGCATTATGGAAAGAAATTACAGATAATACAGAAGGAACAGTGACGGAATGATTGAAAATAAAGACAGGCAACATTTGCGCAGAGCTCTTGTATAATCCGCCGCATTTATTATTTACATTTGCCATCTAATGTTCTAAATTAGCTGGCTATGGAATTGCACGAGGTGTCAGTCAGTTAAGTTAAACTGAACATGGATACACTCCCTCCCCATCTCCCTGGTGTTACGTCTACAGTGCAGTCCAGCAATTCCAATGTGTAGGAGTGTATGGTCAGACTCCAGCGCCTCCCGATTACCACCTCTGTGGACAAATGCGTGAACCCTCCATCCAGTATTTCACAATGGACGCATTTGTCTTCTTCGTGCGCCAGTAAAATTGTGCCCAGCCCTGACTACGGAAACCATTCGCTTATCTGTGTAGGAACAAAACGAAAATAGTGATAACGGCACAGTTCAACGTGGTGCGAATGTAAATATGGATGTAATCTGTGATCCGGATACAAAGGGGTGAAACAATCAAGTCTCCTGTTTTACAGAGCAGGCTGAAAGATGTTAAGCAAAACGACATGGAGGACGAACGAATCGCAGAAACAGGCAAAATTTCTAAGAATAATTTAGTCTCGGCATTCCGTCCGTGACTGGAACAACTGCTTGTGCGTCTTGGATGTAAGAAGTAAACGCATTGAACTGCCAGCAAGGATGCACGCGCAACAGTCATATTAGAAAAAAAAAAACATTTCCAAAAATATTAACACTTTGCTGTGAAAGAAAAAACGTTACAACGGCGATGTATTACGCGTAATTATTATTTTATTACTCCAGTGAAATGAACTATTCGTCCCAACCTTTTAACGAAAGAGGTTTTTGCATCTTGGAACATAAATTAAATTGAGTATATCAGAATATATGTTTTAAAATAAAAAAATCATAGAATGGTTTAATGGCAACGACCTACTCTAACAAAAAACGAACTCGGCGCTCTACAGATATTTAAATTTTACCTTAATCTTCCCAGGCCGTCCCATCTCTCGCAATTGGTGCCCCCTGAGTTTCCACCCCCCCCCCCTCACTTGGGACGGCAAGAGGTGAAGGATAGAGTAGCCGGAGGGATGGGAGAATAACGGGAGAGAAACACCCACATTCGGCACAAGTCCGCGCTGACTGTGCGGGGGGCTGCGGAGACTGGAAGAGAGCTGCCGAGCTCCTGGACGTTGGTACACATCTGCTGGCCGAGGGAGAAATTACCTTCTAAATACATGACCTGAAAGGTATAAAATTTGTTATTCTACTTTTCCGTTGTCAATCATTTGCAGGGATAACGCCAGTGTATAAATGTAATTACAGAGAAAGTATCGCAATTGACTAAAGCAATATTGCTGTAGGCTATCCGATAAGTTATGGGCGCTGTTTACCATATATATCCCCCGAGGAAATTGTTGATCATTTAAACGATCATTTAAAAGATGGTATATCCTTATTAGTGTATTGGAGGTACTGGAACTAACATAAAACTTTGAAAATATTAGCATCGTAAATGCCATTGAAATAATTACAGGCAGGAGAAGATGGATTATCGTTTAGGTCGAGGTTTCCTTCAAAAGTCATATTTACGAATTAACAGGTAGGAGTAAAATCCGACTAACTTTATATTAAATACGTACGGCAATGACAAGCACTTTTCGGGCAATTTACATCAGGTAAAACGTTTTTAAATTGAACTTCACGTTAAATAATTAACGTTTTTACGTTTCTACGACGACAGGTATTGTCTTGAAATTAATGCTCGTTTTTAAGGTTTTTCAGTTGCTACTTGTGCGTGTACTGTATATTTAAGCACCAGGTGGTCGTTTGATAACTGTTCTGTTGAGGATTACAGTTGCCAGTTTCTCCATTCAATTTAGATAACGCTCTCATCACTAAACGCGATGCACCGACATGCAGTGATTTAGTCTCGCACCCAATAACCTGGTGAAATTAGGATGATAAAAAGGCAAGGAGGTCATATGGGATTAACTTCGCAAGATACCTACGGACAGTGACACGTGGAGATATTAGATGAAGATGAGGTTTCACACAATATTAACTACCCGTGCCCAGTTTGAAACGGAAAGTGTTGAGCGGTGACATTGCATTGGGACAACAATAACAGCACCATACTTTATCAGTCATAATGAAATGTATGAGGGAATACAGGCACACGCTCTTTAACGGTTTCATTAAAACGTTTCATTTATAGCGTCATAAAAATTTCACCTGTTCATTCATGGGATGTATTAACAGAAAAACCACCTAGTCCCACGTGCGTTAAGGATTGGATTTGAAATGTGTATTTTATTACATTAACAAACATCGAAATGTATATCTTACAAATTTAACAAGTAGACAAACGACAGTGTGCCGATTTGTAGAAAAGTTAATTATAGCTTAAAAACATAAATTCAAGAAATACTTGTGTGATATTCGCGTGTTTGTTTGTGTGTGTGTGTGTGTGTGTGTGTGTGTGTGTGTGTGTGTGTGTGTGTGTGTGTGTGTGTGTGCGCGCGCGCGAGCGTGTGTTTATTCGCGTCCTCGTGGGCGCGCGTGTTTGCACGTGTGCAAGTATTCGGATGAAACGAGTCTTTTCCTTGGGGTCTGTTATTTCCGAAAAGATATTAAACATTTATTTAGATTCACCTTGAAGTAGTGTTACTTAGACAGTACTAGGGGCAGTGTGCCAAAATCAGCACACACTTAAATATACGAGGAGAAATGTTTTTCATTTGTTGACAAATCAAGCGATTAATATTGAGCTGTTTAAGTATTAAGTTTTGAAATCTGAGTAAAAATCAGTACAAGTGATAATAAGTAACGTATATATTTATCATTTAGTCCATAGGTGTGTTATATATATATATAATTAATTGTTATAAATGACGGTATTCCCCATTTTATTGTACAATTTAATATATATTACAGTAAAAGACTGACAGGCACATTGGACTAGCTGGTGAACCTGGTCTTGATGTGATATCAGCTATTACAATATCAGATTGAGACGATCTGTACCATCATTGACCCCGCCTTAGAACGTGAACTGTTGTTTTCTTCCAGGCTCACTGAGGACAGCCAAAATGATGCCACTCTTGGGATTCATGACGAGCAGGTGTTGTCTGCTCCTCTTTCTAACAGCTGCTACCTACTTTGCCTCAGTTCAGGGCCAAGGTAAGTGCACCTCAGAGTTTCCTTTAAGCTTGTGTTTTTGCTTTGATGTGCAGATCTGGTCAAAGCCTTTTCACCACAATGGATTTTTTTTGTCCTTGTTTTATTTAGTTGTGCCTGTATCCTTCTGTTTGTTACTCACCAGGCCTGAAATTACATTTCTGCATTTTTAGTCTGGAATAATAATGCCTTTTGAAGGTCAGAAAATGGTGACCAGTCTATTGCAGACAGATTTTGTCTATTTGTTTGCAATAGTACTTGGTCTTACTGTAAAGTCACTGGAAAAACATTGTAAACTTTGCATTGTTCTCTGAACCAAAGAGCCACTTTGAGCATGAATGCTGAAAAAGATTTCATCCTTCAAGAATTTCTGACGCCTCTCAGTTTGCGCTGTTGTAGCCAATGGGAAGGTGCATTCTGTCAGGGGGTGTAGCTAATTCTAGGAGAACACATTGGCTCCTCCTGCTCATTTGTGTTTGCGATCAGCACACTGGTCGAGTAAATACCCAGACGTGGTTATTTTTGCATTTTCCAGTTCCAGTTTAGCATTTTTTTTCCTCTTGATTTTCTGCAGTGAGTTTAATTTGTTCATTGGGTTCACCCTCTGCATTGCTCTCTTGTGGTTTATTGCCACTTTAACTTATGCATCAGGGTGGTGCTAATTTCATTGGTGCTGCTTTTTTCACCTCTCCCTCCTAACTGTTACTGTATTGTTGGTGTTGTTTCATTCCCATCATTGCATCATTCCACATTACTGAAGCTTTGGAATTCCACTCAGCCCATGATTCCTTACCTAATGCCCATAGGGACACATTCATTTCCTTTCCTTTGCTTCAAATAATAGGGCTGAAGGGAAGATACAGGATTAAAAACGGGTGAAGACCACAAGAGACGTGGTTCAAAGGGCTGTAGACTTGGCCCGTGTCTTTGTGTTGTTTCCCAATCATCCCTTTGGGCACAACAGACCTTGAGCACAGGCCAGGGACCACACAAAGGGGACTACACCACACGTGCAGCTCAGTCTACACAGAGGGGGACTGCTGTGCCCCACAGCAACATGTCGCTTATGTGTACTGATCATTTAGTCCATAGGTGTGAACTGCTGGCTTCTTTCCACTGGAGCACACAGGAGTGTGGCCTGATTCGTCAAACCCAGGCTATTGTTTTGCTCAGAATGAGTCGCACACATGCATCTGGGAGTCGATACCGTGCCGTGCGTTGTGTTAAAAGAGTGGCACCATTGGCTGATAAAATACGACGTTCTCGACCAGCCGAAATTATTCATTAAAGTGGGTGGCCTTAATGCATGCCAACGAGATGGACCCACGAGACTGTGGCAGCACGGAGCTCGGTCAAAGTCGGCATGACAACACCTGTCACAGCATGAAACAATACTGGTAACTGTGGCTTGGAAAAAAAAAAGATAAACTGCTAATCACCAAATATAAGCCTGATCATACGCTGTAAGCGACTGTGCTTGCATTATATGAAGCAGAATTACCCGACGAGTCATTAATTGGTTTGTTTCATGTACAAGACCTAACTGGAAATTGGGGCAAGGAAAATTGAATATGAATGATTTACGTGGATTTTTTTTTTTTTGGCGTGTATGCATATGGGACTGCTCACATTTGTGTTTTAATGATGAAGAACCATAAATTAAGTCATTGTTGATCTTGCTTTCCTGTTTTTGTACATATGCTCAGATTTCTAACGCTGGGTAATTTTTGTATGTACTGTTAAAGTGAAGCCTGGAGCCCATCAGTATAGAAAATGACTAACTGACTAAAGTGAATATGGCCTGCGTTCACAAAGCCATGTTTAGTGTTTTTTTTTTCATTATAAAGCTAAACTGGCTTTCAATGTCTTCCTATCTTTAACAAGGATTCTTATGTTGGTAAAAGATAAGCATTCAGAGATATAGAAATGTAGGTCAGAGGTAGGTAAGGAAGTGGAAGACAGATGATAAAAGGCCTTAGAAGGATTTGAGCTGAGTGCAATAATCATCCGATGGAAATAAAATCCCTTTAAGTGGATGAGAGATGAAAACATCAAAGGCTGTATGCGGTTGCTTGAGTATCTGCCATTTACAGGTAACGCTTGCATCCCTTAACTGGCAGGTACAGTCTTTACACTGGAAAAATAATGTGATGAAAGGCTGAGATGGGGCGTAACACTATTGAAAGGGTTGGCGATGAAAATTAAACATATATTATATGAAGCGAGTCATTAAAAAGGATCTTTAAGGACTTGCTGCTGTGACTTCTCCTTGCAAATGGCGTTCGATATAATCCTCCACGATGAATGTGCAAATAGACATTACACGTTCCTCTTAATTATTCATGACTCATGACGGCTCATCCAAAGCCCAAAAACGCCTGTGTGCGCCGGGGCCTCATTTTCCCAGCAATTTTGCGTTACATTTGTGATGTTTATCGAGCAGGAGGAGGCTGTTTTTGCTCCAATATTGGAGCTTTAGTGTCAGCTCGATTCCTCTGCAATTCCCTCCAAAATTAAAAACTGACAAAGAGAAAGGATGTGATGTTTATGTCTGCGGGGGCTTGGTAAGCTTGTTCTTGCCTCAGAATCTCATCTTTCCTCAGCCATAAATGAATTTGCACATTTTTTTTTTGTTTCTTTCCCCGGGTTCGATGTCCTCGGTATGTCGTTGACCGCGGCAAATCTGTCTTGTGTATCTGCTGCTGAGGACGGCCCCTCCAAACAAACTGTCTCCTACATGACTGTTTAGGCTGTCTGAGATGCACACACATATGTTATGGGAAAGAATGTGGACAATTTTCCCTAGAGAAGGGAGCTGTTGGCTTCACGGACTATAAAGTTCATGAGAGTACCAGTCCAGTATTTCAGGTTGGTGGACCTGGTGTGTCATATACTTTATGTTTTTTTTTTATCCCTGTGATGATGTTTTATTTCCCAAATGCCTGTTGCTGAATATCTTTTTTATTCCTGACACTGGCTGTGCTGAAGTATGGGATGCTTTACATGCACTGTAAAATCCTTGATGCTCAGATGTTGGTTCGTTGCCCTGAGCGGGTCTGTAAAATGGACACTGGTCGTAGATCTGCTGTCTGCTGGCAAGCAGGAGGAAATGGAGCACAGACCCAAGTACAGTGGGGCTGCTGCTCGTCCTTGCTTGTTAGAAGCGCCTCTTCTCTCTTGGTATTAAACACTTCTGTCCTGCTGGTGGTGTGTGTGTTTCTTCTGTGTTTGGCATTGCTCTATAAAGAAGAAGAAGGCGGCTATGGTTTTCTTACCCAACCATTGCAAATCAAATAAATAAATACAAGTGTTTTGTTTTTCTTCCATGATATCAATTAATGTTTGTAACTACATACACCTACCTTCTCTACCTATTTCTTTCATTTGTATCTGTTGCAACAGTCACATTCTCTTTCATGAGATCTTCTCTCATGAAAGAGAATGTGAAAATGAGAATTTTGAAATATTTTACAGTAAATGCCAGGTTCTTTTGTCGTATTGTCAGATCACTTACGCTGCCAACATACAGTAAAGCCTACTGTGCTTTAATATGGAGCATGAGGGACATCCCCAAACTATTTTACAGTTAATTCATTCTCCATAATGTAATGGGAATGAAACATCAAACATCTGAAAATGGATCAAATCCACTTCAGATCCCCTGGAAATATAAATATTAGCACTGTAGCAGCAAGTGAAGATTGCTATATCATATGACTCAAACAAAAGGAAATTACTCGGTTGTCTTTTTAACAATGGCGGCATCCTGAATGTATCATTTTATCTGCCTTTCCAAATCTACTGTTGTCTTTTTCCGTGGTTTGATTGGCTGCTCACTGTAACGCCTGTGTTGATTAATTAACTGGGAGCCTCTGTAGTAATTAAATTTACTCCTGGGAGATACATGTTACTTATTTATTAATATGCTTAAATGAATTTTCAGTGTATTAATGTAGAGCATTCATCTTTTCCAGTTTCCACTCCAAGAAGACTCCGTTTTAAAGTGCTGCCTTCAGGAAAATTAGCTGTGTCATGGAAAGAGCCAAGGGGGGATTTTGAAAGTTATAAATTAATTTATAACACCAGACCAGGTAAGACCAACAACTTTAGCTTCTGAGCCATATGTACAACAACACTTACTTCCCTTTGCTGGCTAAGCCAGCAGAATACAGTTTTTTTTCAGATATTTTACATTCATATTCAATTGGTAGTTTGAGGAAGGCTTTCATTGGTCCATGTAGGTGTTTATATTGTGTTTTAACAGTGTCATTCCACCTATTATACATTGTTGATTGTACTTGTAAGAAATGATTGGTTATTAGCTGTCATAGAGGGCCACATGGTTTTAGGTGACTTTTCTGTTAGTAACTGACTTGCATTTAGAAGACTTGATGATCTTACTGTGGAGCCAACAGCTCTTGATAAAGGCTGGAATGGCACCATGAAACTGAGAGCCAGAGGCCGATGGTTCTAGTGCTGGAACAGTCGTATGCTGTTGTGCCCTTGAGGAAAATACTGAATCTGCTTCATTCCAGTACAATGTCTGTTGGGGTAACAGGACGAGACGCCCCCTGGATTAGCACACGCTGCGGACGAGATGAGTTGCAGGCCAGAACTGCACCTTGTGGAATAGCTTTTGAGTGCTGTTTGGGGACAAGGGTGGAGCCCTTTCAGGAGATGTGAAGGGAGCGGCATAAGTGCTGTGTAGGAGGAAAACCACGTCAAGGAACAGTGTGACATTCCCAGGAGTATTTCACATATGTTTTAGGTCATGGACTTAAAAATCTCTTTACACTGTACATCTTGTTTGTTCTTCCTTCCATTACTTCATTCATCTTCTGTCTCCTACATGACTTTGCTCTAACATAATAAAGTTTTCTTTTTTTTTTTGGTCAAACTAAAAAACAAACCACGCTTAAACTCTGCCGATTTCACGCTCTGTGAGTATTAATTCTGCCTGCCGCACAAGAAGGTCAGTAGTTTTAAAGAAAATCAATATGAAAAGAAAAAGAGTTTACAATGGCGAGGTCTTTGGTAATAACGTTGGGGTGGACACACTGTTTTTTAGCACTCCTTCTGAATGTAGTTTTCATCATGTTTATTTACCATTACATTCCTGCTTATTGTTCTGTGAGTTGTGAACATCCTTTTTGCCAGACTACATTGGCTATTGCCTTAATGTGTCACTTCAGTGAATCTGTGTTCTAACATCATTGTTATAACATCAGAGCACTGAAACCTTGAAACCTTAGCTGAGTGCAGATGAAGCTGTTAAACATGTAAATAGTTCTTGAGGAACTGCTAATGTTTACTATGGTAGCTACCACTATTACTATATTACAGTTTTTTACCATGTATTAGTCATGGAAGAGCTGCCTATTGTAATGCCCTGACTGTCATGTTTCCTCTGTCCCTTAGATGTTGCCCTTCCTCCTGTCCTTTCCTACTGATTATCCCCTTGTTATCATTTGCCAGCCTTGTCTCATTGTACCCTATTAGTGTGTCTTTATTTACCTCCCTCATTTGTTAGTCCTTTGCCGGTTATTGTATGTGTACCCTTGTGATACCTGTGGCTGTGGCTGTGGCTGTGGCTGTGGCCGTAATTTAGCACTGTTCTCCCGTTCTCTCTAGTTTGGGTTTTGTTCTCCTTATTTTTGGTACTCTAGCCTTTGTGACCCCTTTAGCCCTATGTTTGTACCTATTTTACCCTGTATTAAAGCCTCGCTCTTTGCACACTCGACCTCGCCTCTCTTGCCATTTTCCCAAACGTTACACCTATCATGCCTATACACTCTGGTGTCTGCTATATTTTTTCAGTATTGTTAGTGTCATTGAGAGGGTTAACTTCCTCTTGAGAGTGTCTGAATCCTGGCAATGGCACAGCAATAAATTAAAGACCATAGATAACCAAGTTCTCTTTGTGTCCTGGGACTGCATGTCAGTGTAGTCTTTCCCCAGGGTTGTCAGTCTGCACCTGTTATAAACTCAAACCACCACCATGCTTCTCGTTCCCCAGGGTAGGCAGACTCACCTGGCTAGGTTTTCAAGATCAACAGTGTAACGCAAGGCTTTGTTTCTACCCCAACACTGATGAGTTGCATTTATGTAGCTTGTATGTGTTGTTTGGGATCTGCTGTTAATGGATTAGCTTAACGGACCCACAATTGCATCTGTTACCGCTATTTGCTAATGAAGAATGTAGTGCTGGTGCTGTTCTTCATGCTCCTCCAATGTGAGTTGGAATGATGACAATGCAGAAGCTTTGCACAGGACAAGTCGCTGCTAAATTAGCAGGGATGTCACATTTTGGCTCGCGCCTCTGTGCCGCTATTGCTGTGTCACTCTCTCGACGCTACTCTCTCCTCGCCGTTCGATCTGTCGCCCGCCATCTGCAGCACTCGCACACTGCTGCACTTTAAAAGCATTGCACGGCCCCGGCGCCAACCGCACTCCATCCCGGAAGACAGTCCGGCGCTGGATACAACCTCAGCGGCGGCCTGCCTGGACTGCTAATGCGATGGCAGTCGAGTTGAAGTTGCTCCCCTCACATTTGGTCATCATGGCCCTGGATTTAAATCAACCTAACTGGTCAATAATTTGCGAGAGCTGCACAGTTTGGTGACCGCGAGGCTGACAATGAGCTCTGCTGTGTGAGGCGGCGGATTGTTTCCTGGGGGTTTCACTTCATATGTTCCCAGAGTGCCTGGCGTGCATTCTCAACTGAGGGCCCGTTATTTTGTCTGCTTACTGAAAAGACCACTTTGTAATGGCATCTGAGTTTTCATTCTTGCTTCTTTCATATTGCAACACTGTTTGTGTGCACTGTACAGTTTTGCAGAACTGTTTGATTTTAGGCATACAAATGAAACATTTTAGGCATACAAAAACATTACAGTGTTTAAAAGTAAAAAATAAGTAAGCCCTTCTTGTATGGTTATGAATGGTGACAATTAGCTGGGATACTCCAGTGTTTTAGAAAGGACAAATTTTCTGGACTTGAACTAGTACTAGGCACAGTACTTGTGTCCTCACATGAAAGTGGTCCTTGCCGTCTTTGCTGAAGATAAACTTGCTCCAGTACAGTTTTAGTTACTTAGGTGCAGATGCTTTCAAATTCCATTCAGTTGGTTTGAGTACTTAAAAGAAAAGTACAGCAGATCTGTTGACTGCAATGTCAACGTGGAGATGCTGATAATGAACGAAGATCAGTCAATTTAGTACAACTGCTGTTCTTCTCAGTCATTTTAAAGCTAATGGTTGAGATTTTAATTCTTGCCAAGTGAATTTGCCCTATTCGCATGAATGAAAGACACAGGCACTGCACGATGGTGACTTCTGTGCTTTACTGGTGTGTTTTTAATTACAGCAGGACAACAGAAGGAATTGCACATCCCGAAGGGAGAGAACCGAGCAGTAATACACAATTTTGATCCTAATAAGGAATACGTGTTCAAAATCATTACTGTGAGTGGAGACCAGGAGAGCAGACCTCTAACAGTAAAATATACAGGTGAGTCATTGCATGGTTACCACGTATTGGCTTGTTCATGTCTTATTGCTGGCTGAACACTTCCTGTATTGGTAGTCAACCTCCTCTTTAGCCTTTTTGATGGTCCAGGCTTTAGATGGTGGCCTCTTGCTGACAGTACAAAAACTTGGGTGGGCTCTTTTAAAAACTACAGAAAACATTTACTTCAGGAACTTATAAGTTTTGATAACATTTTATTCTTGTGCATACGATACATTCAGCCCACAGTCAGCTGCAAAATCTTATTTTCAAGATTTGCAATGCACATTAAATGGCCTAGTCAGCAAAACAAAATGCCTTATTATAAACACATGTGACTTGTGAATTTTACATTTTTTGAACTTGGTTTCCATTCCCGCTGTTACCGTGGTTTTGGCCAGCAGATAAAAGCTTGGTTTTTGGTAGTCTTTATATCTCAATGCCCCTAAAAAAAGTATTCTTAACAGTAAAGAAAAATTAAATATTAAGTACTTTGACTTTAAATAACTGGCTAAATACAATGTTTATGAACCAAAACCACTGAGAATAGTGAATTTTTTTGTGGTGAGCCAAAAACCTTTTGGCAACAAGGTTATCCTGGGGTCGCGTTGTCGTCTTTTGACACAGTCATGAAAAGAACACTGGTCCAGGAAGTGCGTTTGGTCTTCGTGTGGTGAACTGAGTGAGCCTGGCTGTAGGCTTTGGTTGGGACAAAACCTAAATTGGGCACTTACATTTCTTACAGCTGCAGAAGCGGATCTTTATGACAGCGTGCAGCCTCATAGGCCGACAGACACCATCGTACACGAGGGTGGCAGCAAGCTCTCAGGAGGTACATGCGTGTGTACTCACTTTACCTGTGTGTCTGCCTAAAGTGTCTGCCAAATGAATTAAATGTAACCTGTGTGCATTCACCAGTGTTAATAATGTTTGCAATGGAAGAAGTGACATCTTTTCACTTGCATTTACTGCACTTTCTCTTGCGAAATGTACCAGCAGGGTAAAAGTCATTTGATGCTCTCTCCTTTGCCATTGTTATGTGCTGGACATAACAAATGATATGTTGGTTAAAAGTGAGTCATGGATGGTTCGTTAAATTGAGAATTTAGATGCTGACTTTTAAAAGTCACGATATTTGAAACTGAAAATGATAGCTGCTTGTAAAATGTAAGTGTTTTTCTTGTAACGCAATACATCTACATTAGTGTTTTTACTGTTTGTGTTTGCACCAATGTACACAGAAAGGTCTTTAACATAGCGGTTGCATTATACATTATTACAGGGCTTGAAGATTTTATACGTGTAATTACTAGGTACTGTGAAGCGAGACGAACAAATAAGTACGGTTTGAATTTCTGCAGAGTTTTTTTGGTTGGAGAATGAGCCAGAGAAGGAGTTAAATAAGGTCTATTACGTCTTGTTTGGAGCTGACGGTGTGGTCACGCTGCACTTTCATCTCTG
The DNA here is from genome assembly GCA_025773905.1 of Chitala chitala. Lineage (NCBI taxonomy): Eukaryota > Metazoa > Chordata > Actinopteri > Osteoglossiformes > Notopteridae > Chitala > Chitala chitala. The sequence goes on from JABJVR010010370.1 coordinate 28,281, forward strand.
TTATACTGCACTTCACAGGTGTGTACGTGCGACTGGTCTTTTTGGTTGTAATAGAGCATTGGCTTGTTAGTGACATTCATTTGGCATTCGACATGGCTGTTTCTGCCAACGGACAACTAGAACTGAATCCCAGTTCAACAAAAAGGCTCCAATCAGCACGAGGGTGCCTGCATGGTGCCCAGAATGTCACCAGTCAACAGGAGGATCAGCGTCATGCCGGTGGCTGGGATCAGACATGCTCACGCCCTTCAGTTTGCACACTTCTGTGTCACCCCACCAAGTTGGGGGAATTTGGGGGAGCAACATTTGTACCAGGAAGCTGAAAGGGCTCCATGTTTTTTTTTTCTTAAGATGACAAATGAGCCGTGCTGTAGAAGTTCTTGCACTGGCCTGTGGGAAGCAGATGACAACGACACGATGCATTAACACGCAACCACATATCTGAGCTGCAGCTGCAGTTATCAGATTTGAAGTGCCTTGAGCAGCTTAGGTTTGATGGATATTTTTTAGAGAGTAAAGGAATTCAAGGGGATTAAGTGGGTATCTAATCTGCAATATTTCCATACTTGAAATGTAGTGCAAACATGGTGCTTTCCCTGTCCTGTGATTCACGTAACGGCATGGGTGTTGGTTTCCTGTTGAGAAGACATTTCAGTTAACACCTACAGTGATGTATGTTGATAGTATTTTGTAGGTTTGTTAAGATGTCGCAAATTTTTGAGAGGTAAAGTTGAGTTTGAGCCTTTCTCTGTAGTGACGTCTTAGCTCTATTCACCTGGTCGTGCTTGTGGTTTCGTTTCCAAAGGTGAGAGCTGGATTTGACGTTTTCAGACTGTAGTAGATCTTATGGCATAGATCAGAGGAGAATAGAGATAAAGATGGGCACTTTGTTAACTTGGCTGCCTCAGACCAGTAGCTGAAGTGTTATGTCAAGATGTGCTGCGTAACAGCTGGTAGGACAAAGCCAAGGTGCTCCACCTCTCAGTCTTCTCATTTTTGATTTACACAGTCCCGCGTGTCAAAGAGGAGAGAGGACGGGCCGTTTGATCGGGGAGGATAATGCACAAGTATCAAAGGGCCTAATTAGCAGCAGAAAAGTAAGCCTTCACATGCATCTCCAAACCAAGTCTCTGGATGCTGTGATTTTTTTATTGAACACTGCATTAATGAAAAACTTGTCTTTGGCCTCTGAAGATAACGCAGAGCTTATTTATCGGAGCGGGCCTGAAAACGGCTGACGCACAGCAGTGTCCTCGTTTTCTGATCCCTCGGCGTCTCCGCGGAGACGGGAAACCCTCGCGGCCTCGAGCGCCGCGGTGCCTTCGGGAAAGCAATTTGTTTGGAGGACAAAGCGGGTTAAGCCTGCTCTCGGCCGGCTTTGTTCGCAGCTACGGTAAAAGCCTCCAGAGGTCAGGGGTTGTACCTATCGCGCACATTACCTGCTGTAATAGCTGATGAGGAGGAGGATCTGGTAATGGGCTTAAGCGACCTTCTTTGTCAAAGGGCAGGGAGTTTTAGATGTGATCCGAGCACGTCACAAAGGAATTCCAGCAGCCGCAGCTACTAATCGGTTAAACTGTAACGAAGCGGACTGAAGGGACAGGACCTCAGACAAACTGGCCCCTCACACCAGAGCAGCTGTGTGTAACTGCAGCGTTTGGACCCCAGAAAACCAACAGCGGGAAAAAGGTTGAACTGCTGCTGGCCTGTGGCTGGGTGAACTCTAGGGCACCTTAAAATATTTCCACGACTGCAAGGTCCCAGTTCCCATTTAGTGTCGCAAATTATGCCTGGATGACTGCTTTCCCAGAATATTTCCAGATCAGGAACAGGGGTCCACGTAATCTGCTCATTTCTGTCTGTGTTAAATCAGATTGTTGATATTTGTGTCCAATGACCGCCAGAAGAGGACACACAGGCTCTGACCATCAGTCTTAATCTCACAGTGATGAAGTGTGGTGGACCTTAGCCATGTGCACAAACTCTACAGTCATCTCCTTGGCCATATGGATCAGCCGCCTGGGCGTCTGCTTTCGCCTGTATTGGACGTGACATGGAATCGCATTATCCGGGCACAAATGGTGCTGCTATCATTTTTGATTTTGCACGGCCTGGTGTGAATCTGTTACTTCTCGTTGTTGTTGTTTTAGCATTTCACTCTTCACAGATGCTTTCTGAATCCATGTCCATACCTCTTGTCTTGGTATGGTCGGCCGTAGTTTTGATCACAGATTATGAGAGAACCAGTCGCAGCGGGGCAGTCTAAATGATCACTAATGAACATTAGTGTTGATTTAATTATTTCAAAGCTTAACGAACCGTGGCACCAGCACTGCAACGGAGTAAAATAGTGTGTGCTGCGGGCAGGCTGGCATGTGCTACGGGCAGACTCCGTTACCCGAGCAATGCCTGATTCTTCATGCTCACATGTTGTCATTTACTCTGTTACCCTACACATGACCATTCTAGGGTGACACGGCATCCTTGTAGCAGCTTGTGTGAAAACTCTGGTGGCAGAGAGTGCAGTGATATTCATTTTGTCACTCTTGTTAAATTGTCACTGTTTCTTGTTTATAGTCAAGTGTAGAGTTGCATAGTATTTAGAGAATTCACGCAATGTGTGTTCTGAATAAATAGGGTGTAAATAGATGCGAATAGTGCAGGTTTTTATCTGGCGAATTGAGGTTTTTTCAGAAGCACTGGCCTCATGAGTCTTAAGTTAAGACCCAGAGTTGTTTTCCTGTTCTGAATCCTGTGGAAAACTGTGTAGAATCGCTATCATTCCCGCCATCTGTCCAGACACAGTTTGACCTCTGACCCCTCCCTGTCTGCAGCAGTTTGATGATGTGCTTTACTCGTACTTCACTGGCTTTCTAAATCCCTGCAAATTTTTTGCTATTTTGTCCCTGGAGAAGTGGGGGTGGAGCGGGGTGGGGGGACAATGCAGATGTAGTTCATACCTGACCTTTAAAGTCCACCAGAAGCTTCAGGGTGACACATCGACATGAGGTCTTCAGCTGCACTGCAGATGACGTCTGGTGACCTTGGCTTTCAGCCGGAAGTCTTTTGGAGGGGGCTGTGCTGATGTAATCCTTAAGTAGAACCTGAGAAAATTGTTCTCCCAAGACTTTAAGAACTTGCAAGAGATCATTGATGTTTAAATGATGTCCTCAATGAGGTTAATGGTATAACTAAGACTCTGTTCTGGGAATTCACAGCTGGGGCTGCTGGTGTAAGCTAGGGCCTGCTGACTTCCTGTTGCTGTGAGTGGGTGAGCTCTGTTTGTAATGTTCTGAAGTGTTTGGACCTAGTTAACTCCCTCAAATGTGAATTGCATTAGTCAAATATTGCATTTTTTTTTTTTTGCATAAGCAAGCACTTCAGTATCTGGGTGGCAATTATAAATGTTTGGTGTGTTCTTACTTATAATTTCAGGAACTGATTTACTTGTGACTTTATTAATGCAGATCTGTTCAAGTTCAACTCTTCTCTTTGGTCAAGTTGCAAATTTGCTATTTCAGCATGATCATCTTGGGAGAGATGAGGCCAGTGCCAAAAATATTGAAGAAAAACTCAGGTCCATACAGAGAGAATGAAACATGTTGATTTAATAAAAAAAAAGAAAATGTTTTCTTCTTATTGTCTGATTTCTATTAACAGGATTCATTTGAATGGCACTGACAGTGAACTCATAACCAATATTACAAGTACAAAGTAATAACACGTTACGGATCCAGGGCCATGGGAAAAGACTACATATTTCAGCAAGCTGTCGGCAGACGTGTGCTGAATAACTTTGGACTAGCCATAGCAGTCGGTTTAAAATTTATGGTAAAGTAGTTCATCTGGCCTACATATTTTGGTATTGATTTTTAAAAAGAAACACCTACATTTTTAACTTACTAAATGAAATAAATGTGTAAATGACTTCCTAATATGAGCTGTGAAGTGGCATTTATTTTATTTTCACAGCTGTAGAGTTGTAGATAGATGTGGCCTCAACCGGTGAGCTCTTGTGTGATTATCATGAAATTCTAATAAACGATTTGGGGAACGCCTTTTAACTGAAATTCTGCTCACTCAGTATGCTCAAGTGGCTGTGAGTATTGGAGGCAGTGGAAATACAGTTTATATCCATCAACAGCGTACAAAAACCTGAGAGCAACAATCAGACTTCCTGCCACGTTAGCGCTTACTTCATTGGCAGTAGTCTGTGCACAGACCTGCCCTTGCATTAAACTTAAGGTTCTAGTCCTTTAAAAGTGCCCTTGGCTTACTTGCAGAAAGGGACCAATTCTGTGAAACTGAGACAAAGAGGCAGAAGGTGCTGTGCTGAGTCTGTGATGACCTTGCGACCCCGTGAGAGAGTGATTGAAGCTAAACGCGGCAAAGCGTCATCTTCTCACTGCACCTGTCAACGCTGATGCTCAGAGAATAGGCGAGACAGAGAGGTGGAAGCTGCATGCTGGATTCAGTTATACTCAGTTAATGAAGTCACATGACATTAAAGTGGTCTCCTATTAGAGGGTTACCTCTTTGACAGTTTCTAACTGTTAATGTGGGCGATGGACACGTGGCTTTCCTCTGACCCTGTTGAGGGACTAAAAGGCCTTCTGGCCACTGCTTGTAAGTCAGGATCTGTTATATTTTCATGTCAGCTTCAAGGAACGACATTGCACGTACATGTGATACCTGTTAATTGCATTATCTTCGTTAGCCGGCAATTTCTGCACACGTGCACCATTATGAGAAGAGTCAGTAGGTTGAGGCCAGAATATTTAATGTAATTTTCTATGTCTGGGACGTTCGTCTCAATGTGAACAAAGGCATGCAAAGTTAATTGGGCCCCACTGGTTTGTGTTGCCTGGCCATTACATCACATTGTGTAGACACTGAAGGTAAGTCAATCATTCATCAAAATGCAGAAATGTATTATACAAGAATGCAGTGTGGCATACCAAAGAAGGATAAATGTCATAAAGAGCTACAGGATTTCCTTTTAAGAATAATTTTAGCGGACTCTGTTATTACAGCCTGGATAATTCTCTGAGCAGCTGTGGAGGACAAGGCAGTCACATGTGATAGAATACCTTTTCAAGTACAGCAGAGGTAATGACTGGATTGGAGTAAAAAAAACTCAAAAGCAGCAAATTTTATCTGCTCAGCGTAGAATTTGTATGCCTGGAATTCAACCGCAGACGAAAACGTCAGATTTATACCACTGAATGAAGGCACATTAAAAGATCAGATTGCTCCGTCGGTTAGAGGCTCAGTGCTGTAATTCAGATTCTGGTCATCTGCGTAATTCATTTCTTTGTAGTGCGCTGAAAGGTGCACCACGATGCATATGCTCAAATATGTCACAGTTCTTCTGCTTTGCGATTTGATCAGCTTCTCTGTCTGTTAAAGTGACATTTAATGCTTATTTTTAACACTGTTATGCAGTTAATAACATTTATAGCATTTATTTTGTATTGCAGCTTTAAATAGTTTACTAAATCAGATTGTATACTTGCATTTAAAGAAATAAAAAAGGATTTGTAATCTAATTTTATTTACGTCACAATACTGTTTATTTAGAATTGATTTACAGCAATCCAGTGTAGGATTCTATTTCTTTTTTACTTCAGGCTGGTGATAGTTCTGTGTTGTTCTTTATACACTATTCCTGATGAAACTGAGTGAAGCATATTGTTAGGGATATAGCTGCATTCGTATTCTGTTTCTTCTCTGAGAACTCTGAACAGGGTTAAACAGTGACGGTGACAGATGGAGTGGAAGCTGTGTGGTTTGAGTAAACTGGCTGTGTGTGTGTGTGTGTGTGTGTGTGGAGAAACCTGTGAAGAGTGACAGCAGAACTCAGCTGTGGCAAAGAATTACAGCGAGATGGAACTGTGTGTACAGGTGGAGTGCTGGTGTCTGCCTCCAGGGCGAGTTTGAGCCTGTCTTGGTGTGAATGAGACCTTGAGTTGAGCCCCCCCCCCTTCCAGCCCACACCACCCCTGCAGTTCTGTAAAACCAGATGTACAGCATGAAAGAGGCAGTCAAATAAACAAAGAAAATGCAATTTTATCATACTGGTTGGGAAAAATGAATATGAGAAAAGCGAGCAATAGAGAGAGAGAGAATAAGCAGTGAAACATTCTGGAATATGTAAATGATGTGTATATAATAGGCCCTTGCAGTGAATGAGTAAGTACAGCAAACGTGGCATCGATGAATTTTAAAAAGTAACGGCGGCAGGAGTTGCAGCATGACAGCTGATGAACTTTCCAGAAGGACAGGCGGGATTTTAAAGCGGGGACTGGCCTGGGGCGATTTAACCCCGGAGAGGAGGATGTGAGCTTAATTGGCAAGGAGCTGGTCAGCATTGTTTCTTTTAGTTAAATTTTTTTTTCTGTGTTAAACAAAGAACGTGGTGTTCAGGTCTAGCTCATTTGCTGTGGTCAATGAGACTCCAAAGGCCTTTACTTGAATTTGAAAAAACGACAAAGACGCGTTCTTTATACCCCTTTTCAAAGCTGTTTGTTTAATCACTGCTTGAGTTAAAAAGCTGACACATCCAATTGTTTCAATGCCACCGGTGCATTGTGGAGAGGGCAAAATACGCCACGATCGTTTTCTCCTTGAGACGGCGAGCCGGAGCCCCGTCGCGCCACATGTCGGCACCGCTCGTTTCGGATCGAGCTGCCTGATTCACGCGGGGTCGCTCGCAGGAGTCAGACAAAGGCGGCCATTATTCCCCACTCGCATTTCTCAGCGCCGGATGCCACTCTCCCAGGTTCCCTGCTGATGGTGCAGAGTGTGCCTCCAGAACCACCGGCCCAAAAGTGAAGCTCTGCCTTGTGCCTGTGCGCTACCTCTCTACGCACAGACAGATGGAAAGCCTGACTTAGCCTACCCTGTTTTCAATAACTCCAGCTCACATTCTTTTGGGTTAAGACAAAAAAAAAACAGACTTTAGGACTGAGGAATTTTTCTATTTTCAGACAGCACGAGTACAAACCAGTGCTTTGCACCTGTAACATTTTTTTTCTTTTCTTATTGGGACATTGGCATCTTTGGAACTTAAGTAAATTCATTACACAAGCCGTCTTGCGTATCTCATTATTGCTCACATTAACATTCCGGCACCAACACAGTCGTGGGATTGAGCATGTTGCATGAAGATTGTGTCTCTGTCGCATAATCTTGGATTCCATTCAGCATCAATGCGAAAATATTTGGTCAGCCTCCAGATTTGAATATTTCTATCACAGACCTATTATCCTCCAGTTATTTTCTTTTTTTTTTGTTTTGGAAATTACTTGCCTTATAGCACTGTGCTGCATCACAATTCCTGACTGCAGGCTGATTCTTTAATACAGACTGCAGACGTGATGTCCTTCTGATTTACAAATCCGAAGGTCCCTTAATATCCCTCTCGTTTAGGCGTTGCATTCAGACCTGCCTTGAAGTACAGTAGGCTTTCTGTCTCCTTATAACAGGCACACATATGGAAATGACCTGCCTGGCCTTTCTGCACCATTCCCATTGGCTTGCCATTGCTTGTAGGCAGATGTCCTTATGTGAAGAGTGTTCAGGATTAACTAGCAAAGCTAACTGTGCTTGGTCATTGTACTGTTATCGCACATGCTGCCCTGAAGTTAATGTGCTTCTGAGCATAAAACACCACAACACAGAGCAACACAGAGCCAGAAAAGAACGCGAAAGAAATCATAAATATTGAGTTATAGACCGATAATTGGTGGGATTAGAGTCATATAAACTGTTGTCGTTGGATTTAACTGTGGAATTTTAATGGCTGAAAAAGAGTGGTAAGTGTTTCTTGAGTAAGTAGCAAGTAATTAAGTAAACAGTTAATTTAATCAGTCAACCCTTTTCATACAGGACAGTACTGGTTGTTACAGACACTGCTTTAGGGAAATGCTCCTTCTTGTAGTGTGTCTCTGCAGCGCCTTAAAAATGAGCATAAAGCTTTGAAGGTTAGTGTGAAAAGACAACACGTGTAATCAGCTCTCCTCATGATTAGTGGAATGGGGAGGGATATGGTGGTGTGTGTGTGGTGGTGGGGGGCCTTGGCTGGCAGCGGCTCGTGTTGGAGAGGCGGAGGAGTATCCAGCCAGGACGGTTTGGCCCTGACAACCACAATTCACCCCTCGGAGCACACATGCCCACCCTGGAGACCCTGAGCTGCATGCTAATGTCTTTTTCCGAAGTGGAATCCTCCACCATGTGATATGCTTGCCTGCCCTGCCGTTAGGAGTGGTAACGTGTCAGGCTTTGTTGGGACGTCCGGCGCGGAGATCAGCAGAAGCCAACCTGCTCAGTGATGTTGAGAGTTCATTCCTGAACTGTCCTGTCAAGACATTCTCTTTATCTTGGCTGTTTGATCGTGCTGAGGATTTTTGTAGTATATAAATAATTTGCACTTTTAACATTCTGATTTCCTTTTAAGTTTTAGGCCTTTCAGTCTTTAGGGTTTAAACGCTAATAAACCACAAGAGAGGAAGCGAGACTCTTTTTGTTGCTGCTGTTGTCACTGATGGCATTAATTTAGAAATTAATTCAATAACTAATTTAGAATGAACAACCTACAGATGGCTTTATGTTGAATCAAAAGCACTTAAACACCTACAAATAGTGAAAGTAGCCTTATACTTCTTTAATCTTTAAAAATTAGCTATTTATTACTACACACACCCATTCTTTTCCACAGTGACACAATACTCATTTCATGAAAATATAATGTGGATGAAAAATGTAGCCGCAGCCCACGCATTCTGGCCAGCTGATTGGTTTGCTATCTGAAAGCAAATGCATCTGTCTGACATGCTGGTGAAGAATGAGCAAGTCTAATAATCCTAACATATCATGCAAGGATTCTTTGTAAATTATTTAGTTTCCTCTAGGCTAACTGTCTATACAAACCAGGTACCTTAATCATGCTGTCAATGTCCTGTCTTATAAAGCTCATCTGACCCTCATCTGTTTTCGTCTTTTCCAGTGAAATCTTGGGAGGAAACTTTCTGGAGATTTATAAGAGCTCGGTGGTGGAAATTGTCTGAAATACACTTTACTGTGCACTGGATGCACACACAGATGCTTGTGCAGGATGCCATTAGTTTTGCAGCTGCAGGAGGGAAAGGGGGTGCATCTGAACTAAGCTCACCGCGGCTTGTGTCGACACGACGACTGTCCAGCAGACACATCAGCGAGGCTCCGTCCCACTTACAATGTCACGTTCGTTTTATCAGCGGAGCTCACGTTTAGCAGCGCACTCCGGCTAATTACCGACGCGTGGCTGATGTGCGAGGTGGACGTCTTATAAAAAATAGTTTAACGTTTCGGGAATGTGTTTGCTGCGCGGGCCGAAGTATGATGCGATTACCTCGAAGCTGCGCTGTCTCGCGCTGCAGTCTAATTGTGTAATCCAAAATCTGTAAGCATGCTTTTGTGCGTTGAAATAAAATTGAATATGATGGTCTGGAAAACATTCATAGTAATTGAGCTGAACTCCAAAGAGCCTTTATCGAATGGCTCCGCTGGATGTCCCAATTACTTTTTTGTTATTCCCCGCCGTTACCTCAAAACGAACGTGATTTTACATTCATTCTAACCATAGCTGCTCAGGATTAGATGCGCCTTTGATGAATCTAATCTGATGTGGCGATTTGCTTTAAAGTGCTCATTCTCTTTCAGGCTAAATGCCGCTGTGTCTCTCAGAAGAAGCAGTCTGTACTTCCCTTCCTTCAAAAGTGCTGAGAATTACTTGTTCTTAGACACCCTTCCTCCCCCCTGAAGCCCCACTATGGGCCTTTTCTTTGAGGAGTAGGATGGACATTTAAAATGTGCCATGCTGTCATTCTGTAAATGGCCATTGGCTAAGCGTTTTTGTGCCACCAACATATTCTTTATTATAAAATGTAGTTACCCATTCTATTGCCAAGACTGAAAATGTAGGACAGGGTAGGCGCTAGACCACCCCACCCCCTCCCCAATCCCCACCAACACCATAACACCGCCAAATAAAATTAGACAAATGACTGAGATAAACATAAAGCAAGCCTCCTTGCATTGCAGCTATATTTATGCAAGCTGATTTGGTAGATTTAGTGAGAAGCCCGTAGCACACTGCTCTAACCCTGTGTCACGCTGTGTGTTTATCCCAGGCCAGCCCTTATCACTCCCAGTGCCCTGGTTTTTGCTGAGGCTGTTTTCCCACACATCTTCCACAGATCTGCTGGATCTGGACCAGAGCATTAGAGTCACTTGAAGTTTTATGGTCCAGACTGAGAATACTTCCCCATTACTCCCCTTGGATTGTAAACAAGATTTGTAACAAGAAACAACATATTGTAAATATATCTGTAATGGGACTATGATAAAGAGCAACAGTTTGTCCCAAAATATTTTACTGTGCTTAGTTTCACATATTCAGTGTGAAAGCATTTTGTTTTTTTTGTGGTTTTTGCAGAAAAAAATTCCAGTGTTGTAGGAATTTTTGTTGGGTAAAATACAGTGTGTGAAAGCTTTGCATGCAATCTGCACATGAAATGTTTTAATTTATGGAAATATGACGATGCTCTGTCAGACAGGTTCTGTGCGCGTGCGTGCGTGCGTGTGTGTGTGTGTGTGTATGGTAATTAATCCCTGCTTCTGTTCCGATCACAGCCGACCAGTTTGTGTGCACGACCTCAGCCATAGCAGACATTGTGATTCTGGTGGATGGTTCCTGGAGCATTGGAAGACTGAACTTCCGGTTGGTCCGTGCGTTCCTTGAAAACCTGGTGAACGCCTTTACCATAGGATCCGACCAAACCCGCGTTGGTGTGTACTGCTGTATTAAGCCTTTAGCACTGTGATTTACTGTTTGGATGCTGTAATGGAACACAAAGCTGTGGTGTGAAACAGTGGACTGGGCACCACAATATTTTGCTTTTACATTTTAAAATAACCACTGACCATTATACTCTAGAGCTGAGTATTTTACTTTCTAAATTTCTGTAATGTTTATCTCTGTAAATGACACTGGATTGTAAATTATTTCTATTAGGCAGCTAATGAGCAAATCAATTATTTTATCTCAAGCAAATATACAGATATACTCAATAAATATTTAATTTATTCCAGTATGCACACTGCGTACATTTATAAATTCAACATAATTGAAGGATGACAACTTTGTGGGTTAATCTCCAGACTTTCCATTTGAAGTGATGTTGCATGACTGTACATGAATGTGTTCAGGTCTGGCCTAGTATATAGCATGACTGTACATGAATGTGTTCAGGTCTGGCCCAGTATAGCGGGGATCCCAGGATGGAGTGGCACCTGAACACACACAGTACTAAGAAAGCTGTCATTGAGGCAGTGAACAACTTGCCCTACAAAGGAGGAAATACACTGACAGGTAGGGTTTCCAGTCTGTTCTGTATAAACACATCTCCATGCTGGCTATCGCAGGTGGATGTCAGCTACTGTTAGATCATTAGTCTCTCTCTGTCATGGTGTTGTGCTCTGGAATGCAGCTCTACAGAATGGGCGCACTGAAGCAGCTTCCTTTTGGTGTCTCTACATGTGTGGTCAGGCTTGGCATTGACCTACATCCTGGAAAACAGCTTCAGGCCAGAGTCTGGTGCCAGAACTGGAGTTCCCAAAATTGGGATTCTAGTCACGGATGGCAAGTCCCAGGATGATGTTGTTTCTCCAGCTGAAAGCTTGCGGGACAGCGGCGTGGAGCTGTTTGCTATCGGTATGGAAAGAGGCCTGTGCAAATATTCAAAAGCATGTTTGTGTTTTTCTGAATACCACAAAACTGTTACTTACAAAGATGTTATACGTCAAGGGCAAAAAAAGAAGGAAAGACACTGCTACAAATTTACTTAAAGTTCTGCAAACACTGAGTTTTGGTTAATTGTGTATAGGAAAAAAGACTTTGATGAATGCAACCAAAAACTACAGTGATATATCTGAAAAAAATGCATAGGACTATCCTGCAGACAAAGGACACCCCTGTGAGCGCAGCAGTAGGTTCAGTAACGGTGCCTTTTCCGCCCAAAGGTGTGAAGAACGCTGATGAGAACGAGCTGAGGGTCATCGCGTCAGAACCGCACGACACCCACGTCTACAACGTGGCTGAGTTTAGCGTCATGGACACCATCGTGGAGACTCTGACCAAGAGCGTGTGCGAGCGCGTCGAGGAGCAGGACAAGGAGATCAAAAGTGAGAGCTCCCCCCAGGCTACCTCAGATGCGCTGAATGTGGGGCATGCCTAAAGCATGCCGTTAAATGCGACGTTATCGTGAGCCTCCCTGGTAGTGCGCGGAGCCCGGTGGGATGTGTTCTTCAGTGGAGGTCTGGGTTCCCCCTGAGATCATCTGTAGGCCAGACCATGAGCTGCTATTCTTTTTTGTGAGTTTGCAGTTGATCAGGGAAACTTCAGGGTGAACGTCAGTGTGTATCCTGCACAAGAAGATGCAGGTGGAGTGTAGAGAAACAGGTGGTGGTCAGTATCAGAACAGGAGAGACCCCAGAAGAAACAGTGTAGCTGGTCTTTAGGGATTAGGAGACAGGTGCAGGAGAATTACATCACATTGTACTGTGTTAGTATTTTTTGGCATGTTTACAAGGGTTAAATCCGTGTACAACTGTACAAATTTGTAGGACAACAAAATATAGCTTGTCCACTCCATGGTGCACATTGTAAATCAGAAAAATCCCATTGTGCAAATATTAGATAAGCAAGAATGCATAAAAATGTGATCTACGAGTACTCTCCAATAGTATGGCTGTCTACAAAAGAACTTTTATAAAAGCTTTTCAAAATTTGTATATGTTGGAACATGGATGCACCCTAAATACTGCCTTTAGGAGAATCTGATCAGGCGTTTGCGAGTGCTCCTCAAGACCTGGTGACTTCTGACGTGACGGCTACAAGTTTTCGTGTGACGTGGAGCCATCCGCCTGGCACCGTGTGGAAGTACCGTGTGGTGTACTACCCCAGTCACGGCAATGATCCACCCCAGGAGGTAAGGGGCGTCTGCATTGTGTGGCCTCAGCTCCTTCACAGCTCTGGTTCCTTGAGAAGGACTCTGACTGGTACCTGTCTCTTCATGTTGTGCATGACTGTAACGGTCAAGGCTGCGTGATGTCCCAATCACTGGCATGTGGTCTTGACACACGTGTCCCCCTGTGTCCCTGCTCCTCAGGCAGTGTTGGATGGCACTGAAGACACTGTGATGCTGCAGCACCTAAAGTCCCAGACGGAGTACCAGATTGCCCTGTTCGCTGTGTACCCTGCTGCATCCAGCGAGGCGCTACGAGGCGCAGAAACCACCTGTGAGTCGAGCCCATTACCTCTGAATTACCTGTGTAACCTGCCTAAACTCAGGTGTTTTACAGGCAAAAAACACCCAATGGGAAATTAATATGTGTTAATGTGATTACTAATTGCTCTAATATATAAATTCTATTTGGTGGGTGTGATGCTGACCTTTCGTTCTTGTGCTGCTTTTTGAATATTGGTTCTCTGGGTGACGATTCTTCCTCATGTTGTTGATCTGACTAAATTACGTAGTGGCTCTCCATCCACAGAATGCATGGTCTGCTTCCCATCTTTTTTCTCAGTTTACCTACACTTGTCACATTGTGCATGCGCCAAGGGAAATGTCGGTGGGGACCAGACGAGACGGTGCTGCGAGCTGTTCAGAACACCGGCCCGTGTGGAGACCGAAGCCTTTGAAAAACAGGACATCACCTGCTTTGTGCCTTTGCGTTTCAGTGGCCCTGCCTACGCTGAATGATGTGGAGCTGTATGATGTGACGCACAGCAGCATGCGCGCCCGCTGGGAGGAGGTTCCGGGAGCCACTGGGTACGTGCTGCAAGTCGCGCCGCTGAGCAGCAACGGAGCCGGCACAGAGAAGGAGGTGAGGTCGGACTCCTGCACGGGCCGTGATTCTCCTCAGCTCCACAGGAGTCAGTGGTGTCAGTAACCCCCTGCCCTGAAATGCTGGCAGAGGGGCGGCGGGGGGGGACTCAGATCACCATGCAGCCTTGCCTCCCCCTCCCCACTGGTACGCTGGGAGTCTCGAGTTAGCGGAAATGACATCTTTTAGGAAATGTAAATCATCCGTGTTGTTTGGTATATAGAAAACAGACCTTTTCCAGCATTGCCAAGTCTGACACGTTGCTTGTAGGCGTTTTAATGTTATGATAAGAGCGAGACAGAGAGACGGACAGAGAGAGAATGCTTTTAAAGATGGAAATGTTTCTGAACTGGCTTAAGGTTTTCGCTAGATTGTGTCCACTATTAGGTAAAGATCATTAGTGAGAAATTTGTTGCATGGCCTGACTAGATCTGATGTCTTCCAACAGATAAAAGTGGACGACTCAGTGACTGACGTTCTGCTGGAGGGTCTGGCCCCCGACACGGAGTACACAGTGTCTGTCTACGCCTTACACGGCGATGAGACCAGTGACTCTGTGATGAGCCTGGAGACCACCCGTAGGCACCCTCTCCTGACTTTGGCTTTCAGTTCCTATACAGACTTGTATCGTACCCTTATATTTCATGTTTGAGCTCTGAACTGCATAAACCACAAACAATGTTTCATCTACCTCCTTGTGAGCAAGAAAAACCCTTTTCTTTTAGTGTGGGATGAACAAACAGTTTCCTTCCTTAAATAAAAGAAAAATTACAAAACTTGTAAAATGTAATTTATCCTTTTGAAGGTTCAGGCTGCTCTTGTCCTACAAAAGACCTCCAAGTGAATAGAACATCTAGAGCAAGTTCCATGTATCATGGACTGCACATCATTTCAGCTTTCTAGGAGGAATGAATTAATGTGCATTAAATAGGCATTACTAGGGTTTGGTAAAGCACATTTTCATCCCAGTAGGAATAAGTAAGTCATTTCCAGAGTAATTTCAGCCTGTTTGTAATTTGCTTCATCCTTAGTGCCCCTGACCCCTCCTCGAAACCTGCAGTTCTCAGACATTGACCACAGCTCTGCCATGGCATCTTGGGACACCCTGTCCGACAAGGTCCTCGGTTACACGGTCGCATATGTCAGTTCTGATGGGGCCCAGGCTGATGAGGTAGGCACTCACAGGGACATGTGTACACATAGACACGCAGACGGAGTTATAAAATAGATGCTGACACACGAGTGTGCACAAACACAAAAATAGATGCTGACACACGAGTGTGCACAAACACATGCATGCAGTTATGGGACTTCATGTCGCATGTAAATGTACATATTCCCAGGAATGATGGCCTGTAATCAGACCATGATGCAATGTCTTACGTCCTGTCCTGTGACCCAGATCGAGGTGGGACCGGTGACGTCGTTAGCGTTGAGAAACCTGACGTCACGTACGTCATACGCAGTGACAGTTACCGGCGTCTATGACGAAGGTCAATCTGAGCCTATCAGCGCCAGCTTCACCACCAGTAAGATCTCCTTTCTTGGTTGGTTGTGCTTCTCATGCAGTTGCTCTAATATAACACGTGCTTCAATTGCATGTTTGGATTAGCTTGGTTTCTATGGTCTCACCAATGGGATTTTTCCGTAGTCATTGTAACTTATTTTAGCCGTATAAGCAGCTAAGTATTCCAGTTGTGGTTAGGTGCCTGGCTCCAGGGTAACTCTGCTTTTTTAGTCCTTAAGAAATCTCAATAAACGTGGTGAAACGTCAGCGTGTATGATGTATTAAAACCATTTATTGTTTATACCGAATAAGAGATTTGTGCATTAACGTGCCCAGTTTTATATGGTGTCATCTATCTTTAGGCAGTCCGTGCTGTGTCAGTCAGTTCTGAACTCAAACGGCTCGCTTTCCTGCATTGTCTGCTTCACATATTCACCTCCGTGTGCCTGTTTAACACAAATTACGTTATCTTTAGAAACAGTACCAGCACCACAGAACCTCCACACCAGTGAGGTCTCCGTGGACAGCTTCAGGGTCAGCTGGGAACAGGCGGCGGAGGACGTGGCCTTTTACAAGCTTTCATGGGTCCCCACGGCTGGCGGGGAGAGCAGACAGGTTAGTTCTTTAATCAGCAGACACAGCAAGGGAAAAGCTCTCAGTCCTGCCCCAGATTTCTTTGAGGCAAAGTCATGTATTTATTTTTTTACCCAAAGCAGATTGCCACCAAAGGTTTAGAGATTTACGGGGTTAAATACTAATATAAATTAATAAATTGTTTTGCCTGTTGGTATATTCCCAGCCCGAAGCGTTCACAGGAACTGTTACCATGAATCTAACATCGGGTGCGTGGCTCTGACCCGTCTGCAATGTGGAGACAGTAAATGCATCATGGGGTTTTTATGACAACAAGCTTTTGGGGTGCAGCTGTGCTTTACTGATAACACAGTGTAGGTCGATATGTTTACTGAGAAGTACCAGCACAGAAAATAACCACCTGAGAGGCTGGTTGGAATATTTTACCACAGTGACCCATATCAGTGTCCTGTAGCCGACCTGGAGATGTTTCACAGTGAAACCTCACGTGGCGGCAGCCTCGTGACTGGCTCGCATTGCCAGGGGGGTGCCTTGTGTGACAGCCAAGCCCATGCGAGTCTGTAATTTGTTGAACTGTTTTGTCTTGTTCACTTGTTGAAGACACTTATTGAGGCTGACTATGTCAGCATCATGGTGGCACACCTGAAACCCGGCACGGAGTATGAGGTGTCACTTTCCGCGCTGTACGGTGGAGACGTAGAGAGCGACGCCGTCACCGCTCTGGAAACCACGGGTAATGAGCCAACTGCAGCACGTTCTGTGAAACGCGCACTACAAGCCCCAGCACATTACGTGTGTTATATACAGGCGGTCCCTGGGTTAACAACGCGTGACGTACGAACAACTCGTACTTACCAACGCACGATGGGTTATTTCCACTCTCTCCAAACAGTTCTTGCACCACATTACCAAAACAAATTCCTTGTGTACGTGAAAATACAGTTAGCAGTAAAACCCGATTCTGATTCTCATAAAGCCTGTTATATTATTTTTATTCGAATTAGATATAATGGTTATTAACAATGAACACTTGCACTACTTTGTGACGTTCATGGAAACATTGAGCAGCCCCGTGTAAAATGTTTCTTTAATGTTTTTTTTTTCCCTACACTACTGTATACCTACACACTCAGATTCTGTCTCTGTTTTGTACAGCACTGTATGTAGTTGCCATTATTATTATTACTATATTATCCATCCATCCATTATCTTAACCGCTTATTCCTGGTGAGGGTTGCAGGGAAACCTGGAGCCCATAGGGCGCAGGGCAGG
>JABJVR010010379.1:0-16815 GCA_025773905.1 Chitala chitala
GAACATGCAAACTCCACGCACACAGACCCAAGGCAGGAATAGAACCCCAGGCCTGGAGGTGCGCGGCGACAGTGCTAGCCACCACGCCACTGTGCCACCCGGCCTTTTCTTTTACTTTAAAAAATTTTTTTGAAGGGGGGGGGGGGTGGCTGAAGGAATGTCGGGGCATTTTGATTGCAGACTGAGACTCTGTGAGGGGGAACAGAAAGGTGCAGAGCCACAACACAACGTTAATTATGGGCGCGAAATAACACAGAAAATTGAGCGTGGCACTTAACACACGTGCTCAGTAAATGGGGAGCTGTTTAAATGCGAAATAGTAGCAAATACATTGTTTAATGGGAACAGTAATAATTAGAGAGCCAGGCCAAATGTTTCCTGGTGCATGCTAGAACTCTGTCTGCTTTTTAAATCTGGCCCAGAGCTCAAACAAGGGTGAGATGTTTCCGACTGCCCTGCCTCTGGTGTTTATGAGGAAATACTTCATTGAGAGCCTTCTTAACTAAGGGTATGTGTGTATGTATGTTTGTATTTGTAGTAGTTATGTTTTTGATGGGCACAAGGTTTGTAGTTTGTAGTTTGAAGTACCCCAGTTGTGTATCTCCACAGGTCCACATGTCCACAGACTATGATGGACTGTAATTGACAAGTACACTAAATGTAAAGTAATGAAAATGTTTCTGGGATGACAGTAACTCTGAACAAAGCAGTAAAACTATTACTGGCAACCATGAGTGTGCTGTCTTTGTCCCGTTGTGTCTTATAAACCAAGCCCTACCACACTAACTTTGATACACACCTGAACCTTGTCTTCTTTTACTGTTCTGTTTACAGTTCTAAAATGGCAAAGGCTATGGAACCGATCTTATCTTTGGTTAGAACACCAGTCAACTGTTATTTAAATATGAAATTAAGAATTTTCTTTTCATCATTGAATCAGCATCTATACATTTTGAGGCATAATCTCAAACACAGGGAGGAAGGTCATACTGTCCCAGTGTAACTGAACATGTGGGCTAAAGGAAGGTGGTCTGACTCTGTGGTGTTGTGCTATGTTCATACACCATACTGCACCTCTGTCCTGTGTTCTAACACCATACTGCACCTCTGTGCTGTGTTCTAACACCATACTGCACCTCTGTCCTGTGTTCTAACACCATACTGCACCTCTGTGCTGTGTTCTAACACCATACTGCACCTCTGTGCTGTGTTCGTACACTGTACTGCACCTCTGTGCTGTGTTCGTACACCGTACTGCACCTCTGTGCTGTGTTCATACACCATACTGCACCATACTTTTTGCGCCTCTGTGGAATGTTCTCAGACTATGTGTTTGCACTCCTGTCTGGGGTCCTAGTCCTCATCTCTTTCTTGTTTTAATGCATTCATTCAGCCTGGAGTATCAATAATATGTAATCTAGCCCAATTTATTTTCAAAGCATCGACCTGAGAGGTTAGTGAAAGCCCCCCCCAACCCACCATCAAACAAGAGCAAAAACACAAGCCTCTGCCCCCCCTCACGGCCTTCACTCCTGTTCACTTTCTTCTCATGTCTGCTTCCCAGAGTCCCAACCATGCTGTGTTTTGTTAATCAGACCAGCTGATCGTGCTGAAAGTGGGACGGGCTGCACACAGGTGTGAAGTTTATAACACTCACTTGCCTTTAATGTCTGACTGTGGTTCAGGAGTTCTGCATCCTTCATCTGCTGACCTGAAAGGAAGTGATTAAAACTTTGTTGTCATTGTTGGTAGAGGACACACGAAAGCTTACTGTATGATGGACATGTGGGGAGGACATGTTAGCTAATCTAGAGTGAAGGAAATGAGGTAATGAATCTCTGTGGAAGCTTGTCATTTTAGGTGTCAACAAGACACACGACATATTAAATCTATCGTGCATGAAGCAGAACGTCGAGGCTCAGTGAATTTAACAGGAGCAAGCTTATTCACGGTTGTGTCTGTTACTGGTGTCGTTGGAAAAGATAGATCGCCACTGGATGGGACAGCGCTGAACAGAGTAAAGCCATTCTGCCAAAACAGCGACAGGAAAGCCGCTTGATAGAATCTTGAGGTCTGCTCGTGGAAAGTAGTTGTGTTTGTCTTGGTATGATGTTCTCCAGTGCCTCAGTTCTTACCATGTCTGTAGCAACTTTTGTATGTCAGTAATAACAGAGTGTGGGTGTATGACACTCACACTCTCACGGGGAAGCAGTACGCATGGGCGGTTTCACAATTCTGCCATTTGCACGTTCACCAGAATGCAGCCCTCAATGTGGTTTCACTGCTGCACACCCGAGGAGCCAATGAACAGCCCTGCACTGAATGTTCTCTGGAATTTTCTGCCATAAGGAGTTTGTTAATAAATGACCTCATGAAAGTGAGAAAAACGACACTTAGACACGTGCCTTAGTAATAAAATTCTCTGGGCTCAGGGTAAATCTGTGCTCCAAATTCAATTTTAGACACCGAGAATGATCCTAGGAGTTAATCTCGTTTTTCTGACGACCCGAATCCTCCTGAGATGGACGGCTTCATCGGTAGATATGACTGCTGCCTTCCGTGTGCGAGAAGCTGTAATTTCCAGGTTGTCACAAATGGGGCATGCACCCAATGAACAGCTCCCCTGTGAGAAGGGAGGGGAGTCAGATGCAGAGCCCCAGGCAGGGTGTCACTCAGCTGGATAGCCTCATCTCCGTTTCTCCAGACCAGTGTCGCTGACAGAGAGAGAAATTCATATTAACCGTGGCCTCAGCAATGTTTCACACGTGCAGCCTGGATGGTGTATGACTAAGTAACAGCGCTGCTCCTGTCTGATGGGATAAAGCACACAGTGTCTCTGTAATATTCCACAGAGGCACAAACTCACACACGTGGCTACATCACCGGGTCTGCTCTCGAGGTCCATGGACCTGCAGATATCATTCATTAATCTAGTATATCTTCATATCGAACTCACGTAAACTGTTGATGTGCCGTACATTTTTCCAGCAGACTACGGCATTTCAAGAAACTATGGAAACATAACATAACAGGACGTAAAGATATTTAATATCTTAGATGTTATGCAGTTGTAAAACTATTCGGTTTATACCTGGCACAGTTATGCCAGTCTTACATGACAAGTGTTGAGCGTTACTTTATTGTCTATAGTTGACTCCCAGCTTCGTGTCCCTACTTCCCCTGACAGAGATGTGTCCCTACCACCCCTGACAGAGATGTGTCCCTGCCACCCCTGACAGAGATGTGTCCCCTAACAGAGATGTGTCCCTACCTCCCCTAACAGAGATGTGTCCCTACCACCCGTAACAGAGATGTGTCCCTGCCACCCATAACAGAGATGTGTCCCTGCCACCCCTGACAGAGATGTGTCCCTACGTCCCCTAATAGAGATGTCCCTACCACCCCTGACAGAGATGTGTCCCCTAACAGAGATGTGTCCCTACGTCCCCTAACAGAGATGTGTCCCTACCTCCCCTAACAGAGATGTGTCCCCTAACAGAGATGTGTCCCTACGTCGCCTAACAGAGATGTGTCCCTACCTCCCCTAACAGAGATGTGTCCCCTAACAGAGATGTGTCCCTACCTCCCCTGACAAAGATGTGTCCCCTGACAGAGACGTGTCCCTACCACCCTTACCAAAGCGCACACCCTTGTCCTTGAGCTCCAGCCTGTAACACCACCCTTTGGCCGAGTAAACAGTTCTGTTCACTGCAGTTGGTGAAACTGTTAGCGCCACACCGAGGGGAGACTGGCAGCGTCGCATCTGATTGGCCATTTTTGGTGGTCGACCGTGGTCACTGTGAAGTGAGCTCATTAGCATGTGAAGTGTGCTCAGTGATGGGAAAGGCTAATTGCACTTTTAATAGATAGTGTATAATTAGGGTGTCCATAGCAGCCATCAAGGAAAAGGGCTACGTTTCTGCCTTTAACCTGATAAAATGGGAGCAGTTCTATAGCCTTTTGGGAACAAACATTTTCTTTACATTGTTGGTCATCAGCACAAACGAGTCTTTGTTTAATGTCATTTTGACTGACTATGTATCTGTGCAGTGTGATTAAAAGAACAGTACGGTGCACTTTAAATTCAGTAATTAGTGTACATTGTTGGATTAACCCCCTTCAGGTCAGTTTGTGAATATTAATCACAGAAAATTGTCACTTATATTCCTTCAAAATTACAGAAAAGCAGTGAGGACTAACATTTGTGGCATCGATGATCAGTTTGGCCAGACTGTACAATTGGCATACGTGCATGTATGTTTAAGCGGACCCTCCTCTGCATGCGTGTGATTCTGTATTGGGCACAGGATGTTTGCTGACAGGTGCATCTCTCACAATGAGTAGAACCGTTGGCGATGCATCTGATATCCCACGTTTATCTGTGGCTGAGACTCAGTTTGGGAGCACATGAAGGACAGTCACCTAGGAGTCGGGCGTCGATAAAGGCAGCGTGCTATGGGACAGGAGCAAAGCTGAACAGTAAGATCGACACGGCCGAAAACCCCGTGTCCTGTTTACACGGGGACCTCACTGGGTAGCAGACAGCTTGTGAATAAATGTATGAGGATTGAAAGGAACCCCCCATCCCTCTCCCATGTCCCATAGCCTCACCTGTGAGCAAACAGCATCATTAATCCTGGTCTCAGTGCAGAGGCATGCCCTGGCTGGGATCACGCCGTTTTATTAGATTGGCTGTGGGCATTATTAGGAAATCCATCATGCAGTGGGGGGAGAAACCAGTGACACACGCGGCGAATGCTTTGTACAGGCATCGTCGTCATGACTGCACGTGTGTCCCCAAGTGCGTCAGCATCCACACACTGGTGTCACTTACACAAGTGTGTCGTGATGGAATGTGCTGCGTGGGACGGGCGACTGAGACAGACCAAGAGTGGGGGCACAGACACGTAGCGAGCTGTAAGGCTTGTCATTCGTCATGAGGATAGCCAGGCTGGAAACGCCAGATCTGCCTTTCCAACATCTCTCCAAACATCTCCTTTATCTTCTCAACCTCCAAACAGGGCCCCCATAGCTCCAGAGATGACACAAAAGCACCAGCCGCCATATCTGAGCTGTCTCACATAAAACAGGATTATTTACAGAGCGGCACACAGCCTCCATGGAAACAGGTGATCGTGTCCTGAAATGACACAGACGTGAGCGTCCTCGTGTAACACAGTCTCTGCAGGACTCTGGTGTGAGCATACAGAAATGACACGCTTTTCCTTTTTAACAAGCCCAATGTGTTTTTTTTTCTGTAATGAGAGAGAAAAAAGCATTTAGTGTTTAGTCATTAGTACTGTTTTTTGGAATAAAATGATGGGACAGCTAGATTTGTGATCTGTATCAATTACACCGGTGCCCTTGCCACTGAAAATCAGTGTGAGAGGCAGTGTTTCAACACCTTAAGAATTTTGAATTGCTAATATTTGCCCAGAACATAAAGTGCATTAATTAAACCACAACTGGTGCCAATCCAGCTCATTAAAATTATTTTTGGAAGTGGTTTCCCCTTTCAATTTTATTATTTTTGTCCCTTGTTGAAAATCAAGTGAAATTAAAATCATTAATCAGGTGTAATTTTAGGTCAGAAATGACATGTTCATTTCTCCCGGCTGTGCCATTGAAGCTTGTGTCTGTGCCGTTTCCCGGACGGTCTGTGCACGCAGAAACACATTACACCAGTTGGACTTTAATAGGAATTTCTAATTAGGGGCAGTTTTTAACTTTACTGTGTAGTTCTATAATTTTATTCATTCATATAAATATTTTCCAAGCAAAGTAACTCTAGGATAACAGCTACTTACATATAGACAAAAATCTTAAAAAAAAAGGAAAAAAAAAGAAAAAATATATATATATATATATATATATACACGTAATAGAATAGTAATTTATTGTCATTGTTTTATAAAAACAATGAAATGCTGTTTTAGCACCTCTCTACGATTGGAAATATACATACAGTAAAAGTCAGAATCGCACAGTAATAACACTGAACAAGGTAATAACACTGAACATAGTAAGATTATAAATTATTGTACAGACTTGTGCAATGCAAACAGTATCATGTACATAGAATGAAATGACAGCAGGTGTTAAGTGGTCCTTTCAATACTTGGGGTACAGTTTATTGCACGTTAGTTTCAAAAGTGAAGAGAACAGAGGAGGGTTTATGTATTTATGCATTTGACTGCCTGTGGGAAGAAGCTGTTTTTTAATCTGTTGGTTTTGGTTCTGATTAATCTGTATGTCTTCCCAGAGGGCAGGGAGGAGAACAGGTGATGAGAACAGGTGATGTTCAGGCTGAGGGGGGTCCTTTAAAATACAACTGGATTTCTTATGAAGTCACCAGTGTAGACATCTCTGAGAAGGGGAAGTGTGGTACCAATGCCCCACTCTGCCACCTTCTTTACCTGCTGTAGATCCTTCTTGTTCTCTGGTGTGCAGCTGGTGAACCACAGCGTGCAGCAGTAGGTCAGGAGGCTGGTGAACCAGAGCTCAGGTTCTCCATTGCTGTTACTCAGAAAGTCCAGAATCCAGGTGCATTGTGAGCCAGCCAAACCCACATTACTCTGTTTATAACTGTGGGAATAACTGTGTTACAAGCTGAAATCCAGAAACAGCATTCTTACACAGGTGTTTGCTTGATATGCAAGCTGGTGTCGGTCAAGATTGGCAGGGATATCAGATTAAATGTGAGACACGAGCATTTGTTGACGATAGGAGTTAGAGCAGCTGACCGATAATCATTTAGGCTAATTTGCTTAAGTAAATTGCTGTACTTTTCTTTGGTATGGGCATGTGGCTGACTTCAGGTGTGTGGGAACTGCACATTGTAGCACTGAGAGGTTAGAGATGGTAGTAAACACCTCTGATAACTGGTTTGTGCAGGCCTTGAGGTTCTCTCCGGTGACTCCTGTCCGGGCCGGCTTCTGTCCTCCCGTTCACTCTCTGCACGATGGATCTGACCTTCTGTTGATGCAGCTATATGGGGTCATCCTTCCGTGGCGTACAGGATGAGTGTTGGCCTCTTTCTTCCGACAGTCGAAACGACAGAAGAAACGGTTCAGGGTGTGTGGCAGTGTGTAGCCAGCGAGTCTCTGTCCCCTGCCACACACACCTGGAGTTGTTGCTAGTAAAGTGTTCCTCTGTGTACTGCCTGTACCTGCGCTGGGCCTCTTCGATGCTCTTCCTCAGGACATTACGTGCCTTTTGTAGGCCTGGAGCTCCCTAGCCTTGAACGCCAAGTCCCGTGATTTGAGCTAGGTCCTCACCTTGCTGTTCAGCAATGGTTTTTGGTTGGCCAAACTTTAACAGTCTTTATCTGTCACATTCTTGGCACAGAAGTGTGTATATCACAAGACAGCTGATGTGTGTCCCCCCAGGTCTGTCCCCTCAGCAAAACTTCCCCAGTTTGTAAATTTAACGGTTGGTGACCAAACTGCCTGTCATAGATGTTTACAAAAGGTGTTGTTGTCAAACAATGTATCTGCATTAGGGCATAAGGTCAGGGATTAATTTAATTATAGCCTAGTGCATTAATGAAGCGAAGGCCGAATGAGCCGTATTTCACTTGCAGTAGCGAAAGCGTGGAGAAACGTCTCCCCTTGGGAACACCATCTGTGGTCGTCAGCACTCATGTAGCTGTGTGTCGCTCCTGCTGTTTAACATTGTGACCTGGATTACAGAAGAGCTTGAGATCATTCAGGATAATCAGCTCCGAAAGCTTCAGCAGACAGGCGATTCTGAACATGTATCCACGGTCATTTTTAACCGTTCCTCAGTGTTTTCTCCAGAAGCTTCTGCACTCTGTCTAGAGCTGCCTGCTTCTCACCAGTGTTGGTCCCAGGCTGCTCTTATCTTACCGCTCTTTTTTCACCTTTTAATGATATTTCTTTAAGAAAGAGTAAAAAATCATGCTGTGGTAGTAAGTTAAAAGTAACTGGACTTAGTACATAAGTTGAAGGTGTTCAGTCATCAGAGAGGTTTCATCAATAACTGTGAATTCCCCAGCATTTAAACTTCACATGGGTGATTCAACAGCTGAAACTTGTTAAGGTCAAATAACAGGATTATTGGAGTCGTAAGAATTGAGGTGTTAATTGGTGTGAAACTGCAGTGGTAAAGATGATATGACAACATTATGGGTAGGTGCTAACCGATGTCCTAGACCTCCTCGTCATATTTACATACATGACCTTCTGTACACGTTTCACTCCAGTGTTTTATCTAAGAAGGCAGCACCCCTGTGTTGGACCACATCCTTATAAAGGTATATTTACTGCTTTCTCATCACCATCAGCGTGGTTTCCTTTGTTTTACATCTCTGACCTATATCTGGGCTCAGACAGGGAATTTTATATTTAACTGATCAGTTGTGTGTTTGTTACATTGTGTGGCCACTGTGTGGAGATGCCCTGTGCTAGGCTTTCATAATGGAGATCACTGAACAGACAGGCAATTTCAAACAGTTTGCCTTTCATGAAGTGACCAGCCAACAGCAAAACATTGTGTGTGATTATATGCAGCGCTTTGCCTGCCAGAACGATGTGCCACCACCAACAGACTCAGAATGTCAAAAATTCCTGCTTTGGACTTCTTTGTTTTCTGTCCGTAGTTCATTAGAGATTTCACACTCCAGTCATGTGAAGTGGTGCTGCAGTGTTCTGGAGAGAATGGCCTCCACACTTCAGCAGAGGAGCTGTCTCCAGGCTCAGCACACTTTACAACAAATTAACTTCATCTCCAAGGGACCACCGTGAGATGAGGGGGCACGGCCCGTGTCAGCATGGTTATCTAACGGACGTTCGTTGCTAAGTGACGTGACTCTAATACCATGTAACACTGTTATATATAGATGATATTAGCAAAGCATAGCAAAATTACTCGGTTTAAAATGTCACTTAGCATTAATTACAAAAGCGGGTTGGTCTCACTTTCTTTCATGGGTGTGTGTGTGTTTGAGTTCAGGCTATTTCAGAAAGTCACAGTGAAACCCATACCAGAAAGTCACAGTGAAACCCATACCAGAAAGTCACAGTGAAACCCATACCAAAAACTCACAGTGACACCCATACCAGAAACTCACAGTGCCACCCATACCAGAAACTCTCAGTGAAACCCATACCAGCCTCTGCTGTAAGAAGACAGTGAGCAGTATCCAATGCCTCATTTTATATATTGATTCGTCTCCCCAGCTGTAAGGCAAGCGTGCCACAGAAGGTTTGTGCGTGCGTGCGTGCGTGCCACGGAAGGTAACGTGTAAAATCTGCGGACTAGCTATCACATTTCAGCAAACATTTACTTGATTAGAACCACACAATTTCAAAGCTACTATCAGGAAGTATCTGGTGGAAATGTGTGTGTGTGTGTGTGTGTGTGTGTGTGTGAGTGAGTGAGTGATTAAGTCCAGTCAGACTGTAGGAGGAATCCTGAATCTTCTGGAAAGAAGAACAAAGAACCATGGTGTCCACCTTCAGAGACCTGTCTGCTAACCCCAAGTCACTAAACCTTTCAGAAATAAAGTGTTCTTGTATCTTTGTGAATTGCTAATGTTGTTATTTAGCAGTGAGAATGGTGAGGATGGTTTGTAAGATAGCACAGCTTGTCTTCTGTAATAGCCATCCATCTTCTGTCAGTTCTGCATATTGTAGTGAATGCTGGTTTGATTGGTGGAGATGTTTACTTGGAGAGAGAACGTGCATCTTGGAGTTTTCTGTCCCTGTTGGGGAAGAAATACAGAACAGCAAATACATAAGAGGAGTGGCGAGAGGTGTTTACAGACGACAGCACGTCAAAACACCAAACTTAATGACAAGAAGGAGCACTCAGACCACAGAGCGACACGTTTCACTGGTGTGTCAAGGTCATTCTGTAGTCCTACAGTCACAGCCACAGAAAATTCAGCGTTATCGTTTCGTGGGTCATTTATGATCGGCATTTTTTAATAGGGTTGAAGGAAAATTCTTTGAAGTGTTCCTGTTTGAAGTAAAGATACATTTTGTGATAAGAGCACAGCTCCCTTCCTGTGAGTTAGTGGTGGTTGGTGGAGGATGAGATCGATGTATCCGTTGTAAGAGCTGATTTGTAGCTTTAATATAAGATTTACATGAGAGGGAATACCTGTCAATACTGGATGCATTCAGTTGTAAAATGTTTGATGTCACGTCTTTAGTTCTTCATGAAAGTACTGATTACTGTATAATTCGCTCTTCTGTCATTATTTTGTTATTCTTTTGGCAGGTAAACGGCAGCTTACATCAGTTATAATAAACATCATGTGTGAAAATAAGTGGGCATGAACAGAAGTAGTGTTCCACAAAGGTGTTACACACGTGTACAGGTAACAGGTCAAGCAGGTGTTACACATGTATGTTTACAGGTAGCAGGTTTAACAGTACGAGAGATTCTGTATGTACAGAGCACACTCATATATTACTGATATATTTATCTGTAATTGACAGGTTTTCAGACCCAGAACTTTTGACACATAACAGTACCTTGAAAAAGTTTAAATTCCAGGAGCAGTTGAGACAGGAAGCCGTGCCTTTATAACCAGTGCCTTTATAACCAGTGCCTTTATAACCAGTGCATTTATAACCAGTGCATTTATAACCAGTGCCTTTATAACCAGTGGCATACACTGTTTATTAATGTGCTTTTGGAAAACTGATGTTCTTGACCAAGTTTAATGGATGCTTCTATACTTCTGGTGGATTTCTGGACATGTGTGAGAGCCAGAAAAGACACGGTGATGTTCTGTATCAGTACGGATTATCACAGATCATTCTGTCATGACGACGTGTGTATCTCCCATGAAGCATTTTCATCGATCTGACAGTGGTTTGCTGCCATCCGCTGATGGCGGGTTAAACACACGACCTGACACACACCACTGAGGGCTGACTAAAAGGTGGTCGTGAGAATTTCATTTATTGATCTTGCACCTAATTTTGTTGGCTTGAGATATGGCGCTACAAGCATTAATCATGGTTTTGCATCAAGGGTAGCAGTGTGGTTTATGTTTTGGTTTGTAACTTGTGTGACTGCAGAACCCTGCAGAACCCTGCCCGAGCTTCTGTTTAACAGAGCCTGGACATCACATGCATGTTACTGCCTCGGTAATAACATGATAATTGTTACTTTCTGCAATGTTTTCCTTTCCCACTTTTCTCTTTCATTCCTCACCCCCCTCCACCAGTGTTGTACTGCCCTTTTCCCTGCAGTCTAACGTTTCATAAATCTGGTCTAATCCTAGACTCCTGGAATTTTTCACTGTCACCCGGATATGAACATCCAAGACTCTCACCTCCCCTCCCCTCCCAGGAGGTGCTGACAGAAAACTAATAAGAAAAATAATAATGTTCAATAAGAAATAAAAAGTGAAATGAAAAACCAAAAAAATGTCTTATTAAAAAAAAGGAACAACTTCTTACCTGGCTGTAGAAAAGCAAACTGTAAAACCCTACAGGACCGATAGGCCGCTGAAGGAACAGCAAGTACCGTGTTGTGTGCTCAAGCAAGTACCGGTGTTGTGTGCTCAAGCAAGTACCGGTGTTGTGTGCTCAAGCAAGTACCAGTGTTGTGTGCTTAAGCAATATGGGTGTACTCATTGCTGTGGACCAAAACTCCTTCACGAGGACTCTGGTACAGTGTATCCCCTCAGTATGCAGTGAGAACATGTGCCAACTTATCACACACTGCAGTTCACCTCTCTTTACTGCCCATTTACTCATTTCCAGGTTTGGAATCTTTTTTTGTTTTTGTTTTTCATTAAAGAAGCACGTGGCTGGCTGGCTCTGTGCCAGCATGGCCTCGGCTGTGTTAGCCCAATACGCAGCGATGCCCTCCTTCCTCCCACCTGAGTAAGGTGTGACCTGAGTTAAACCCCAGCTGTCAGATTTGTGCTCATACTTTGAAAAGACCTGTGACATTGAGTTGAACCCGTGTTCTTTCCCTGCTTCAGCTGATGATGACCCAGGCCCTCTCCAAAATGCCAAGGGTGCTTCATTACAACTTCAGGCTCCTTCATCTCTGAAATGAAACAAAAGGCAGTTCCTGGAAGCTTTTGCCTGCAGTGGTAAAGCAGAAAGCTCAGGAGCGTTCTGGACGTCCTCCTCAGGCCAACGTCCTGTGTGCAGAGGATTCACATCTGCCTCCTCAGAGCTGATCTTCTGCCACTTTGCTTCTGTCCCCCACACTTAGGTTCTTTGTGGCTTCAGGAGCAGACACTCTCATTGGCTTTGACTTTGAGATAGATCAGAAACTCACTTTTTCAGACCCCATTCTAGGAGCATCTACAAACAGCTGGGCAGTTTTGTCTGCATCAAGGACACAGTGCATGAAATTGCACCCCCTCCCCTCTTAATTTTTAAACCTTTGCTCATTTTCATACACAGAATTTATTCTGCTTAACGGAAGTCATCAGCTTAATTAGGCATGCCTTGGCAAATACGCAGCCGCAGTGCTGTCAACTGGGAGCTTAAAGTGGCATCACCTGAACACCATTACGTAAATTTAGTCACAAATTACACCGAGCAGGAAGACAGGGAAGGGTAATAGATAAGATAATAGCTTTCTGGACCAAAGGGTGTGTGGCTTTGCTCTCTGTTAGTATGTATGCAAGCTCCTCTGTTGATTAAGTGTTTTCAGAAAATGGTTCTCCACACTATCAGTGTCTAGAATACACTTTGAGACTCAAATTGCAATTTTTATTACTGAATGACAATTTAATTGTGCTGCTTCATTCTGTGCTTTAATCTTTGCAGTTAAATACTGATTTTAGCTGTGGTTTCATCCTGTGATGAATTTGTAGGGAAGAAAGACTCATTGCATAACATCTGCAGTGGCATCTGCTTTAATATGATAGTAATTTCTTAATTATGAATTATCAATTGGTATTTTCCATAGAGTATCCTAAAAATAACAACCTTAATTGGCTTGCGGTTGCCTGATTCTGTACTGAAAATGAAAGTCATGAGCATCTCCCATCACTGCCAGACTGACCTCTCTACAAGGAACACCAGAGTCTGTTCTCTAGGTGTGCTCCAAACCCACAGGGCTCCAGTGGCAATACTGTCTACACAGTTATTCTGAGGACCACATAATGAGAGGGTGTGAAGTGGCACTGCCACGACAACAGTTGTCACGGTTATCTGATGGCAAGTGGTGCACATGTGGCTGATGTTACTAAAACTCAGAAAAAACAATAAACAAACAGCAGCAGAAGTGTAGGTAAATGATAGGGCTGGGCAGCCTGTGCTGCCTGCGCTGCCCTGTGCTGCCTGTGCTGCCTGCACTGCCTACGCTGCCCTGTGCTGCCTGCGCTGCCCTGTGCTGCCTACGCTGCCCTGCACTGCCTACGCTGCCTTGTGCTGCCTGCGCTGCTCTGTGCTGCCTACGCTGCCCTGTGCTGCCTGCGCTGCTCTGTGCTGCCTGCACTGCCTACGCTGCCCTGTGCTGCCTACGCTGCCTGCGCTGCCTTGTGCTGCCTGCGCTGCTCTGTGCTGCCTACGCTGCCCTGTGCTGCCTGCACTGCTCTGTGCTGCCTGCACTGCCTATGCTGCCCTGTGCTGCCTACGCTGCCTGCGCTGCCCTGTGCTGCCTATGTTGCCCTGTGCTCTGGCCTAATTCCACTACAAGGACAGATTTATTGACCCTCTGTAGAATAACAGGCGGCTGGTGGCTGTTTGTATGTGAAAGTTGACAAAAGGCAGCTAATATACACAAATTGTGACAGCAACAAAAATATTCCACAAAAAGTGCTTTAATGTTTTTAACAAATAGCCCCATAATACACACGCACACACGTGTAGGCGCACACACACATTCAGACTCAGTGTGAGCTGAGAGGAGCACTTGTATTGTGACCTTGCTGACCAGGGTTTAAAACAGCTTGCCAAAAGGGTAAGTGTCGAGCTGAGGACTACACAGAAATGTGGATGATCCCATCCTCCCCTCCTCTCCCCACTGAAAACTTAACCACTTCATGAAAATATCTGCTGGGTGTTTTTTTTTTGAGGACCTGCCAGAGTTACCTACCTTGCTGCAGATGTGCAGGAAGTAAGGAGTCGTACCTTGTAACAGCCATTCCTCACCACATATTGTTAATTAGATTCCTGCCTTCCTGTGTAAGACAGCCAATTCTGAGTAAAGAGGGCACGCCCTGTGGCCTCACAGCTTCTGGGAATGCTCAGTGCAGGAATTAAGTTCTTACCTTTGATTTTCAAACCACATTTACCTGCCTTTCCTAGCAGGTTTAACCTGCCATCTGATTCTTGCTGTAAAGTTAGCGTTCAAAGACCTTTCCAGCTGCTTGTATGTGGAGTTTGACGATGCTGTGACAACCGAAATGGAAATTTGCTTGCTGGATGTGTGTAACCTGGTTCATCAGATTTACTCAACTACCCAAATGAGAAACCATATATACAAGCAATTTAAGTAAAAGTTTAAGCGTAAAACGCTTTTACACAATTATATCAGTGAAATTAAAAAATGAGATAATGGTGTGATCTGTATCACTACCTGTAATTAGCATTACAGTGACGGCAGCGGCTGTTTCAGCTTTGCAGCCAGTTACCTAGAATGGAACATCCAGACAAAACAAGGACACAAAATCAGAGCCTTTCTGATATAACCGTACACAACACATAAAAATCGTTTAATGAAACCAACATCGGGCCGCCTATCAGTTTTTTTAATTAAATTTTTTTCTTCTAATATTCAAAATTTCTGTTCTAATAGTTGATTGTATTAGCATTTCAAAAAGTGTAACATATTAAATATGGTGAGCATGTGCAATACATTTGTGGAAGTCACACATTAAATAGACTCCTTCACGTTCAGTACAGTACAGTGTATCGGTATTGAGCACACGCTCCAAACCAGCTGAACATCACCAGAGGCCCCAGGGAATTCCTGCATGCTCAGTAACACTTCACTGACGCTATGGAAGCAAACACACACTGTATACCCATCCGTAACTCAACACGCTCATTAATTCTGTGTACTCACACACGTTTTCACGAGTGCATACATCTGGGATCGCAAATTAGACTGACTTATCACATAATCAATGCTCGTGATCTTCAAATTAGCGCATAATTAGTAGCACCTCGTTTGACGTGTGGAGTACTGTGCAAAATGCTGACAAACAGACGGAGAGCCCCGGACGGTCTCCCCAACTTCAGGTACAGTATATTTCAATGCACGTAGCATAATTTCTACAAGCTAGAAGTGGCGTTTGTTCTGCTCACACGTGGCTGCGCAGCGCACAGGGAGCCCGACAGACTGACAGCGGGGCTGCGGCGTCTCCAAACGACGCTCCTTTGTCACCTTTACAGGGCTGCTCCTTGCTAGAGAGCAGCGTGTGATCGCAGCTCCACGCTTCCATTTGCAAGAGCTTCTGTTATTTCGGAGTGGATGCTTGAGTGACCAGATAGAAAGCACCGTATACACCTGAGTGGTCATTCAGTTACCCTCTTCTTCCTCACATATTGTCTCCATTCAGTTACTCTCCTCTTCCTCACACATTGTCTTCATTCTTATCAGCTTCCTGAGCTCAAACCAGAATTACTGCAAGAACAAAACAGCAGAGGAACGATGTCTAATTAATTTGCTAGTTGCACTCATTAAACGTGCCTTTTGAAATCAGTTTATAGCCTTTAAGCACAAATGAGAAGCAGCCCTGTTCTAAGCGTTTTTAAGAGGCATGGTTCCTATGACCCGTGGCTGGTTCATTATTACATTAGTGGCAACACGTGGAGGACTTCATTATGGCCTCCTTCTGTCTGTGAGCGGCTGGCCATAAAACCTAAAACGCAGAACCAATTTTACTGTTATTTCTCACTTCTTTATGTTTGGTAAAGTTTTATTTAAAATCATTCCTGAGCTACCGGTCCATTTAACATATATAAGAATGTTTAATTCTGAAAATTTTCTTTTTGAGAACCCTTTAAAGTTGGCACATTGTGAAGCACTTTTTAAATAACACTTTAAATACTTTGACTGTTCAGTGTTATGTACACCTGGGGTCCTTAAAGGCATGAGAATGTTAAAAATGAATGTGAGAATCCCCAGATAAACCAAAAGAGTTTATTAGACCGAATTCCCATTTTAAAAGAGTTAAAAGTGATGGAAGCCCACTTCTCAGCTTTGTGAGTGAGCTCTTCTCAGTGGTTCTGAGATGACTTCTCACCAAAATGTACATGGAAAACAGCGTGTCGCTACATCAGTGGTCACATGTGTGGAGGAACTACCAGGTCCGGGAGCTGTAGGTGAGCTGTAGGTGAGCTGTAGGTGAGCTGCGGACAGCTGTAGGAGAGCTGTAGGTGAGCTGTAGGTGAGCTGTAGGTGAGCTGCGGACAGCTGTAGGTGAGCTGTAGGTGAGCTGTAGGTGAGCTGTAGGTGAGCTGCGGACAGCTGTAGGAGAGCTATAGGTGAGCTGTAGGTGAGCTGTAGGTGAGCTGCGGACAGCTGTAGGAGAGCTGTAGGTGAGCTGTAGGTGAGCTGCGGACAGCTGTAGGAGAGCTATAGGTGAGCTGTAGGTGAGCTGTAGGAGAGCTGTAGGAGAGTTGTAGGTGAGCCACAGAGAGCTCCAACAGACACTTGTATACTTTGTACACACGTGTGTCTCTGAGCATATTAACAAATGTATTGGGTGCTTCACAGCACTCTCTCTTTGTAACATGGGGGGTTACCGTGCCGACACGAGTTTGCATGCATCCTGTCTGGGCATTATGTGCCAGTGGGATGATGATGGATATCCTGTCTGGGCAGTATGTGCCAGTGGGATGATGATGGATATCCTGTCTG
>JABJVR010010379.1:16915-30608 GCA_025773905.1 Chitala chitala
ATGTGCCAGTGGGATGATGATGGATATCCTGTCTGGGCAGTATGTGCCAGTGGGATGATGATGGATATCCTGTCTGGTGATGACCATAGTCAGGTGGCTTTGAGGAGGAGGAGGATGATGATGATGGGAAACTGGGGGGTTGCTGCTTGTGCTGCTTGTCTAGGAACTCGTGTGGATCATCACACTGATGTCCTCTGTGACACCTGGTCTGACACATTCGTCTCTTTTTTTCCCCATGTCCCTCTCTTTCTTATTATTTAAAATTTCAGTTGTTTCAGAGAAGGAATTGAATTTCTAAATTAAAATGCAGTTTTAATTGCTTTATCATTTACCTCAATTTCACAGGTGTTTTGTAATTGATACTCAGTATTTTGAAATGTATGGGTGTAAAGCTTTATTCTGCTGGAGACACCAGGAGTATTGTGAGCGGTGATGTTACAGTTAGGCCCAGGTGAGACGGGACCAGTGAACACGAGTGCTGGGCAGGCTCCTTCCTCCTGACAGCCCATCCTGACAGCCCTGACAGATACGCTGCTCTCTGGTGGGCTCTTTCAGGCTCTTTCCCTGCATTCCCTCTCTGCCCTGAGGCTCTCACTTGGGCGTCTTGTGTTTTTTTTTTTTCCCAGAAACGAAGGCAGCAGTGGAAGAAAGGCGCCACCATTTTCCAGACTGTTCATTTTGTTAGACTGCTTTCTGTTCATTGTGGAATAATTGCTTTTTTACAGTCTTGCTACCCCATCCCAGTCTGACTCTGGGGCATACAGTCTTTCTGGACAGAGGGTGGTTTTGAAGTTGTAATTCTGGGTTGATTTGTAGTCTCATAGGGTCACTGTTTCTCCAGTAATGTGATGGCTTCTTAAGTTCCTAATAAAGAGGATGGATGATTTTTGCTTCGAAGTGTGTCGGCCTTCTGAATCACCATCCAGAGGATCATCCGACAGAGGCGTGAATTAACTGCACCTGTAACTGCGTCTACATATTTGCCAGTCCTGTGTCAGGCTGTCAGCTCTCTGGTGCTGTCTCTGAGTGGGGCTGTGCTGGAAGCTGCAGCTGTCTCTTCCTGTCACTTTTTTTCATTCTCCACCGGGTTTGGCCCCCACACGGTTTAAGAGCTCACCTGAATTGCCACACTGGTATGTAGCTATTGTACTGTGTCATTTAGTAGGACCAAAATGCCCCCCTCCCTTGTGAAAATGTACAGTATACATTTTTTTCATCAGTAGGGGCATTTTGGTTGTTATTTTGGTGGTGCATGTCAGGACTTCCTCCAACGTCCTCCAACGACAGTGACATGACCCCTGAGCATTGAAGATAAGTTGCTGTCCTCCATCCAGCCTTATCAGAATGAGCCAGTGGAAGTAGAGGCCCCTTCATGACAAGCTTGTTCAGTGTGAGATCTTCTCCTGGCCCTTCTGTTGGGACTCCTGCAAGTCCACCTAAACAAATAAATGGTATTAAAATCACTTCTAGAAAATGATTTTGTGCTTGAATGAGTAACATAATGCAGTAAGCTTCTTATACGGAATATATGAACAAAAATGTCATATAACCGTGCTGTATAGTGTAGTACAGTATGGTATAGTATGGTATATACCGCATATTATATAATATAACAATGGATCTCAGCTGTAGGTGTTCTCCTTCTGCCTTTACTCCTGACATCAGCCCCATGACTCGTGTGTGTCTGTCTTTGTGTGTATGTTTGTGTTTGTGAGACAGGAAGCAAGACAGAGTGTGTCCTTTACTGAGTAAGTTCCGTTTGGTCAATAAAGTTCAGTCGTCCTCAACGATGAGAGCAAAGGATGAAACAGCTGAATGTCGAGAAGCACGTTGGTTTGCTGAAGCATTTTGACTTCAGCTCATTTTTCATTTTGACATTTTGAGCAAAAGATCACACATAATGCCTGTAGCTCCTAAAGAGAGCTGTGGGGGTAGGTGTGGACGAGCCCGCTTTCAGGCGAGGAGGATTACAAACAGCCACGTGACACGGGAACGTGACGTACTGCATGCGTGAGTTTCGGTTCCAGGTTCTTGGTTGCTCTGTGATCCTTTGTACACATCCTGTACACCTGCCTGGATGTGTGTGAGGTGGGGGGGGGGCAGCCTGAGCTATACCCCCCACCTCTGGCACTATGGTGTTAAGAAGTAGTCCCCCCCACCCCTTGATCACCTGGAAGGGTATAATTACCAACAGCACATAACAGAGGAGGCAGCTACACGATGGATTAATTGGTGCCAGTACCTGGTGGTCCACTTTGGCAGGGGGGATCCTGTTGAACACCATGGCCATGATGTTCTCTCCGCTCTCACACCCCACTGGAGATGGGAACTGCCTTTGGTCAGGCTACGGCAGCACAGAAGTGCCATGAATAGTAATGGAGCTGTCGTTAGCATTACACGCGTTCCACGGTGAGGCTGTGCATGTCCGCAGAGACGTCTGATAACCGCACGCTCCGCGGGTGTCGTTAATCACCGGCGAGTCTTCCGTGCTGGTCCTGAATCTGGTGAACCGATCATAAAAGCAGATCTCTGCGGTCATATCTTTAATTTATTTGCATGTATGATAATTGGAGCTATTAAGTGTGTGTGTGTGTGTGTGTGTGTGTGTGTGTGTGGCATGCAGATAGTGGGGTTGAGCTACCATGATTCACATTGAGCTCTTCCTAAGGCAGTTTCTCCTTTCAGAACTGTAGGTTACCATCAGAATGAGAGGATGAGCCTCCAGCTGGTGGCGCTGGTGGCTTAACTGTGGCCCGTAATCCCATCAGAGTCCATGATGTTCTGTTGCTGCTGGGTCCAGTGGAAGGATCTCCATTCTCTGGCTCATTAGCCCTGGAAGAACCATCAGGAGGCCCATTTACATACTCACTTGGCAGGGCGGTGTCAGTCAGCTTATCTGGGTGGTGTCAGTCAGTTTACCTGGGCGGTGTCAGTCAGTTGTGTCAGTCAGTTTACCTGGGCGGTGTCAGTCAGCTTACCTGGGCGGTGTCAGTCAGTTGTGTCAGTCAGTTTACCTGGGCGGTGTCAGTTAGTTTACCTGGGCAGTGTCAGTCAGCTTACCTGGGCAGTGTCAGTTAGTTTACCTGGGCGGTGTCAGTCAGCTTACCTGGGCGGTGTCAGTCAGTTTACTTGGGCAGTGTCAGTCAGCTTACCTGGGCAGTGTCAGTCAGCTTACCTGGGCGGTGTCAGTCAGCCCATCAACACAACACTCACCCTCCCTCATGTCAACGCTCTGGCCTTGAACCCCAGCAGCGATGTACGGTCGAGTAGCAGACAGAGCGCCATGTCCCTCATTAACGAGGGAAGCTTGCTGAATAAACGTTTCCCTCCTTTCCACCATGGCTGTGTGCTCTGAGCCCATAATTCAAGCCGAGAGTTTGCTGAGTTTCCTGTTGTTTTCTGACTGAATTGTTTTGTTGCTTTAATGCACATTGCTGTTGCGCTTCCTCCTCGCGGTGTGGGCGGAGTCTCAGAGGTTCACTGATGTTCAGTGCTGATGCTCTACTGAAAGGCCATGATGTCATGTTGATTGCTGATTTCTGTTGGCCTTCATTCTCTTTCTCAAGATGAAATCAGTACTGTCTTTTACAAATGCTTTCACAACAGAAGTGCATGAATACTGACAGTGGGTACTGACATTGAAATGCTGATTGTGAGCACTGATTGTGAGCACTGACCTTCAGTACTGACAGTGGGTACTGATATTGAAATGCTGATTGTGAGCACTGACCTTCAGTACTGACAGTGGGTACTGACATTGAAATGCTGATTGTGAGCACTGACCTTCAGTACTGACATTAAATACTGACAGTGAATGCTGGCCCAAATGACAGAAGCCTGTTTGTTCTTTGATTGCCTGACCTGCCACCTTAGGTCACATGGTTACTGTTATTCCTGCCCTGTGTTAACGTCATGTTAGAGGCTGTTTTCTCTTCTCCGTGCTCATATACGTTTCTTTTCTCTGTGTCTTTCATGAGCTGTCTGTGCATGACGTCCAATGTTTTGCATTCTGTTGAGTGTCTCGTAGATAATTAGTAGAATTAGAAGCTGTAAATCTGCTTCCGTTTTACACCATTTTACATTTTCTTTTGTGTCATTTGTACAGAGAGGCATATAAGAGGTCCTTACTGCTTTGCTCAAAAAATATCATATAATTAATGTCTATTTTTACATTTATTCTAAATAGATTCAGATGAAAGCTTTATAGCTACATGGACAGTTTCTTGCCCTGACATGACAAGAATGCTAAATGTGCCTGTAACTATAAATAGATGCAAGCCATTACCAAGTCATTTCCAAATAAATTCCAGAGAAGTGAGGTGTTTTAAATGCAGAGCGTTACCTTTGTTAATGGAATAGATAAACCTAATAACAGTGTGAGGAAATGGTGAGATGAAGGTGATGTGGAAAAGTGATGTTTTCAAGATCATTTGACTTCTTTTGACTTGTTATACATGGAATCCTTCCTTGCAAGATTTTACTAGATGTCAGAATGAAAAAAGGGTAGAATTTATATCAGCATTGCATGGTTTGACCTGAACACATATCTTTTGTTTGAGGGACGTTTAAGTTGTTTTTGCCATGACCCATCAGAACTAATCAATGTCATTATTCCTAATATACACATAATGGTGTTTGAGTACTGACTTTAATGGTAATGCATTCCATTTATTAATTTTTAAGATCCGTTTGTTCTGGTAACATTTATTTATCTACAGATGTAGAATATTGTTTCAAATGTATACAAATGCACACACACACACACACACACACACACACACACACACACACACACACACACACATACCGCATGCCAAACAACAGTCAAAGGGAGTTTAAAATATTTGTATAAATAGCAAAACTAGGTTTGTCAGTAATGAGGTGCTGAAGCTACATTGCTGTGCTGGTTTACTGGATATAAAAATATTAAATAATGTGTAATCTGACACATCATACCCCAAACTTGTTTCCAGTCCGCACAGTGGGGTACCAGTAAGGGTCCATAACGAAGTGAATCTGGTAGTCAGGACAACAGGTTGCCCTTGGGTGCATAGGTGTCCATCTCTTGTCCAGCTCACAGAGCACAGAAGGCATGATAGAGGGACAAGCAAAGTGTCCTTGGTCACACTCTTGTGTTGTCCTTGGTCACACTCTTGTGTTGTCCCTGGTCACACTCTTGTGTTGTCCTTGGTCACACTCTTGTGTTGTCCCTGGTCACACTCTTGTGTTGTCCTTAGTCAAACTCTTGTGTTGTCCTTCTCCACTCCTGGGCTGCCCTGACATCTTCTCAGTCACTATAGCCACTGTTTTTCCAACCTTTCCATTCTTTTTACTCCTTAATTTGTCATTTGAAGCTCAGTC
Source organism: Chitala chitala (assembly GCA_025773905.1). NCBI lineage: Eukaryota > Metazoa > Chordata > Actinopteri > Osteoglossiformes > Notopteridae > Chitala > Chitala chitala. The sequence goes on from JABJVR010010379.1 coordinate 22,277, forward strand.
TTTCTCATGTGTCCATTGGTTTGAAGTGGTAACACTAAGAAGGGACGAGAGTCACACAAAGTTTTAATTAAAACTGTAACGATGTTGCCATGGGAGAGACTGACAGGGTGTTCAGTGGCTGGAAAACTTTTTTGGAAAAAATTCCTTTTTATGAATGGCTGATGTAGGACTGTATATTACAAGCCCTTCAGCTGATACTGTCTCTCTCATGAATGGGTGATGAACGGGCTGTATTGCCTACTGTCCTTCCATGCCAGCCTTCATGCCACATGTGTATCCAGGAGCTCTCCTAGGTCAGCCCAGCCCTCCCACATCCCAGCACAAGTGATGCAGAAGTCACCTGGCACTCAGCTGTCTCCCAGTGAGCCACGCTTCCATGACAACAGCATGTATCTACATGCAAATCACGGATCTCTCAGGTGTTCCTACCTGCCGTATTTATGTGGAGAGTGGAGGCACACAATAGTTACATGAGACATGTGTGTGACAGTCCATACCACGACCCAAACCTTTCTCTGTGCTTGTCATTGATCATGTAATGCAGGCTTTTGGGTGTGACAAGAGAGAACAACATCTTCAGCATGTAAAGTGAGCAGTGCTGGGGGGTTGTGGGGGGATTACACAACAGTAGAAAACACAACAGCAAGAGCCTGAAAACTTTGCATCAAGTCAGAGTGGAAAAGTTGAACTCGGGAAAAGTGCACCCAGGTCATGAGTTGCTGTATGGTTGTATGGTAAATGTACAGTTAGCCGGTCTGCCATGTGTTCTGCTGGTCTCTGGACATACCACAGGAGCGGACCAGAGGGAATCATGCAAAACACATTGCTTTTCTAGATTGAAAAAGGGAAAAAAACGATCCACACACACCAGAGTAAAATTAAATGCACAGTTTCACGACTGGGGAAGCAGTGCTAATTGCACTTAGGTAAGCTGCTTATCACAGGAACAACTTGTGTTCCATCAAAAAACCATCATGCTGTCTTTTGCTTCTAGAACTCAGTTGAGCAGGGTATGGACTAGGTCACATGACTGCTGTCTGCCAGTTGTAATTGACCTGGAGGCTATAACCAGGAAGTAGAGGGCATTTTATGAGTGAAACACCAACTCAGAAAACCCGCGTTGGGCTGCCAGTTTCTGTGCAAGTGTGGAACTGTGACCAGCTACAGTGAGAATACCAGACTGCGGCATTTTTGTATTTTATCATGAAATGGCTGAATGGAAATGAAGTTAAAGATTTCCAAAGTGGCCAGGTTGACATCCTCAGTACAGGTTGGGACACAGATTAGGAAAGTGCTGAGCCTCAGGAGGAACTGGGGAGCTTCAGTGAGCTTCACTTCCATAAGTTCCCTGAAGCTTGTCTTCTCTCCTATTGTTCAAACAATGCATAATTACACCAGTCATGATTAATTATGACAGTGCAGTGTAATTAGAGTTTTTAAAAATTATGCAGTTAATTTTGAAACTAAAATTGAACATTTTTAAAAGACAGCTAAAGGTCTGCAATCAGTGTAGTGTAAATTTAATTCCAGTATGGACGGAGCACTGGGAAAGGGATTCTACATGAGAACAACTTAGGTCATGTAATGTGTTGACTGCAACATCTCGACTGTAACTTATCGTCTGTGACATCTCGACTGTAACTTACCCTCTGTGACATCTCGACTGTAACTTACCCTCTGTGACATCTCGACTGTAACTTATCGTGTGTGACATCTCGACTGTAACTTACCCTCTGTGACATCTCGACTGTAACTTATCGTGTGTGACATCTCGACTGTAACTTACCCTCTGTGACATCTCGACTGTAACTTATCGTCTGCGACATCTCGACTGTAACTTACCCTCTGTGACATCTCGACTGTAACTTACCCTCTGTGACATACCGACTGTAACATACCGACTGTAACACACTGACTGTAACTACTATAAGTGGTCTTTACTGCATATCTCACTCACGATAGGTGACATATGCTCTCACTTTCTAAACAAATGGAACCAAATTCCGGACAAACCGCCATTTAGAGAACTGAAAAATGACAGAGCAAGAGGCAGACCAGATTCTGCCATGTTTTACTTTTGTGAATATTTAATTAATTTGTGTTATGTTGTAATTCCAGATAATTATGTCTGACTCAGACTGAAAGGATTCTCGTGCTTCCTCAGTTAGTAATCCAAATTGACTGTTTTGCTGATAATTACATTGTGTGAAGCACGCCTCACATGTCTGACAGTTATTAATGAGTGCACAAGCAAGGCAGAACCCCATTAGTATGTAACGTAGTTATGCTGACATGCTGTCATGCCTTTCGAAGTCAGAGCGACAGTTCATGGGCATTTTTATGGTGATATTTAACATTGTTACATGCAGTTGTTTAAATATATTGAAGCTGTACAGTTCATGGATTGCACACTTGCAGTATTTCTCATTAACAAAATTAGACCTTAATTGAGGCATTGTGTTTTAAACCAATACATTAAAGAATGACAGAGCAGAGCATTCACAGTTGTCATGGTGACAGCATGCACAGTTGTCATGGTGTGGTTGCGCAGCGGTTTGCAGATGTGATGCTGGCCTCGCCGCTCCTGTAGAGCCACCATGAGCTGTGAGCATTAAAGAGCATCCTGGGCTGTAACCACATGTCCACACACTCCCAGACCACAGAATCCTAAATCATTTCTCTGTGCTGACCCACTGATCTCATTAGTCCTCGCTCATGACCTTTAGACTTGCCTTTTCTTGAGACACAAGGTTTTCTGTAATAAGATGTTCTGTTTGTTTACCTTGGATCAGTCACTAAGGCCTGACTGTTCACATACTAGCTGAATACCGACCAGGTCTCTGCAGGGATGGGACCACAACAGAAACAGAGACGTTAATATGACTCTTACACACCTGCTTACTGCCCTCCCCCCTCTCGCAAGGTGTGTTGGCGTACGACTCTTACACACCTGTTTCCTGCCCTCCCCCCTCTCACAGGGTGTGTTGGCGTACGACTCTTACACACCCGTTTCCTGCCCTCCCCCCTGTCGCAGGGTGTGTTGGCATATGACTCTTACACACCTGTTTCCTGCCCTCCCCCCTCTCGCAGGGTGTGTTGGCGTACGACTCTTACACACCTGTTTCCTGCCCTCCCCCCTCTCGCAGGGTGTGTTGGCGTACAACTCTTACACACCTGTTTCCTGCCCTCCCCCCCTCTCGCAGGGTGTGTTGGCGTACGACTTTCTTCATAAGTGACAAAACTCCACTGCTGTTTCCTGTATGTAAATCTACATTGTGTAAGGCATAAACATTTGGTGAATTTCATAAAGCAAACACCAACATTTGTGTGGTTTTTAATTATAAGGGGGGGGGGGGGTGTTCCTTTAACAGATTTAAGGTTTAACTGAAGTGCTTCTCAGTGCAGGTGCTGTGAAAGCAGAAATCTTCCAGAGTGAAGGAAATCGATAGCACATCTCTCACTGTCTGCATCCCGCTGTGGCGCACAAACGGAGTCTTCACGGACGTGCGTTCCTGCCCTGGTGTGTGAAACATCACGGCAGGGGTTTGCAGCTCTCTGCCCCATCCTCATCTTCACGCCCGTACAGTTGTGCTATCGTGTGTAAAGGTTTAACAGGGTATAACAGACCCTGGAAAGATGCTGTGGTTTTGATGGCCTGGAAGACAGTGATTCGTCTCTCATTCGGACACCTCTACACAGGAACCGTGCTACCGTTACATAACAAATTCCATACAAAGAGAAAATGACTGATGTCTGATGTTAATCCATCAGGTACATTAAGTACTTTCTGTCTCAGTGTGAGTCAGCATCCCCTGGTAAAAGATGTCAGCAGGTTACACGTTACTTCTTGTGCCTTCTGTGCCTTCTGCTTGTTTGTGTTTTGACTGTGTGTAGTTGTGTGTAGTTGTGTGTGGTTGTGTGTAGTTAGTGAACCACCCTTCACTTCTGTTATGTACTTCTGTAATTTAAACATAGCTACATGTACGAGTGTGTGTATGTCTTGATGTGCATCTCTGTGTGTGTCTGTCTCTGAGTGTTTGTGTCTGTGTGTGCATCTGTGTGTGCATTTGTATATGTGTGTGTGTGTGTATATCTCTGTTTGTGTGTGTGCGTGCCTGAGCAGACATTTTGGTGCTTCCCTAGAAGCACATGACTAACAGACCTACTGCCTGTTTTTTATCACAGAAGGCCACTAGTGATGACGGAGACTAAATGAACAACAAACATAAAGAAAAGCACACAGCACAGTTTTCATTCATTTTTTTCTTTTAAAGACATCATTAGTCACAGGTTTATGAAAAGCGTTTTCTGTTTTCCAGGAAAGTAAAAAAATTTGTCACTTATGCAGTACAAGCCGGGGGGGGGGGGGTAGTTCCAAGTGTTGTGGAGGACTTTGGTCACGGTTACAGCTATGTGTGCAAACCGCCCTGATTCAGCACTGTGTTGCTAATTTAATTTTACCCCTTTTTTGATGTTCCTTGAGATACCTCTCCAGGCCGTGTGTGTGTGTGTGTGTGTGTGATTGTCGTGGACATGAAAGCACACCCTGAAATGCAGATTACCTCTCTGAAGATCAGAACAACATGAAATCAGCTTCATTTGCACCTTCGTTGTTTTGAGAGCAGGAGTGTTAAACTGTGTCACTGTTGAACAACGGTGCTGTTTTTCTTTAGTTTTATTTAATGTGTGTTGCTGTTAGTACAGTATGTTTACATATCATTAGGTCATGACTGCTGAATTTGTTTGCAATAAGTAAGCCAATAAAATCACTGTTTTAACAAAAGTCAAGCAATATGTTATGAGCTTGACTGTAACAGAAGTTTTCTAATGGAGAAAGTACTTATCGGTAACAATAAAGGTTATCTCCACCTTCATTAGCTGAACGGTGTCAGACGCGCACACACGGAGCACGTCTCCGGGGAACACAGGGATAGCTTTGATGTTCATTAGAGATTGTTGCATGGCAATTTTGGGCCTGAGTTCAGTGGCCAGGGAGAGGTAGGACAAAGTCACAATGTTGGGTTCTACTGATCTGCTGTCTTCCCACATCACCCTTGATGAACCCAGCTGGCCTTCTATGGACAGATGACAGGCAGGTTAATAAGACCACCCGAGTACACAGTGGAAACCTTTGTCTGGGCAGGGCTGGGTTTGGCTAGGCTAGGCTGGGCTGGGTTTGGCTAGGCTAGGCAGGGCTGGGTTTGGCTAGGCTAGGTTGGGCTGGGCTTAGCTGGGCTTGGCTTGGCTGGGCTGGGCTGGGTTTGGCTGGGCTGGACTGGGTTTGGCTAGGCTGGGCTTGGTTGGGCTGGGTTTGGGTAGGCTGGGCTGGACTGGGTTTGGCTAGGCTAGGCTGGGCTGGGTTTGGCTAGGCTAGGCTGGGCTGGGCTGGGTCGGGCTGGGCTAGGCTGGGCTGTTTTTGGATAGGCTGGGCTGGGTTTGGCTAGGCTAGGCTGGGCTGGGCTGGGCCGGGCTAGGCTGGGCTGGGCTGGGCCGGGCTGGTGAGTGAGCAAAGTCTTCTTTCGGATTTGATTGAAATCTGCCATTCTACACATTTCTGATTGGGTTGACGTCTCTCATGTTCTGTTCAGTGCCCAACCAATCGCAGCTCTGGTCCCTTAGTTCATCGCGACTCCATGTGTACATCTCACTGTCTTTAAACTGACTGGTAACTGTTCTTTGTGTTACGGGGTGTGTAAATAGCTCTCTTTGAGATTGCAGCTCGTTAAGTTTGGCTTTGTGTTTCTGTGTGGTGAGAATGCTTCTGTTAAGGCTATTAATTTAAGGTATTATAGCCATAAATGCAGTTTTCATTGTTCTCTTGAGTGTTTGTATTGTAAGCAATATATTTTTTATTCTTTGTTTTTAATTCATACCTATGAATCAGTTCCTCTTGAGTTAATATAATGTTAATATTATTAATAAGCGATGAAATTATGCACTGCGTGACTGATGAGACTTGTGTACACTGTAGGGTTCTAGCATGCAGATGACCTCTCAAATGTTTGTGAGATGTGTAACAGTGTGTGTAACAGTGTGTAGCAGTGTGTTCTGATTCCCACAGACACCAGTGCCTGTCCAAACACTGAGGAAGACAGCTAAAGACATGTGTGTGTCCGAGGTCAGACTGAGCATTTGGTCAGTGCGACAGTCTTCGCTTGTCTTCAGAAAGCACCGTAATGACTGCGTTGGAACTGTGCAAAGCTGTGTGGACAGAAACAGTCACACAGACAATACTGAGTTATCACGTTTGGGTGCAGACGTGTGTGTGCATGTGTGGGATGCAGAATATGTCTTGAAAAACAGAAGTAGATATTCATTAAAGTAAACATTGCAGTTGCTGACTGATATTGTCCTTATTATCAGTGGAACTGAGTTTGTATGTTTTGTAGGCACCTGTGGATATTATTGGAGTATAAAAGACTTCTCTGTTTGATTGCTCATGAGCACCCCCATCTGGTATTGATTAGACAGCTGCAGCTCCTGGTGCTTGTCTCTCTGAATGTGCCAGAACCACAGGGAGCTGAGTTCTAGCCGAAGACTGCTCAGCACCGGGGTATGGGGCTCCTGTGATAGACCCTGTTCTGCTGCCCTGCCAACGCTGTTGCCACACCCAAGTTTGATTGGATCCTCAGGTCTGTAGTTTCTTCACATGACCTTCCACAGGAGTGAAGATGTGCAGAGTCTGCCAGCTGTTTGCCCCTGAACAAAATACCTCAACAGCGTTTTACAATAAAGAGTAGAAGGACGCGGATCCACACCGTCTTAACTGATGGAATTACAGATGTGTTTTAACAGCGATGACAGTACAGCTTTCATATCAACATCCTTGTCCTCGTCCTCCTTCCCCTCCGCCTTGTCATGTGTCAGTGTGACAAGGCTGACCGTAGCAGAGCATGAGCGTGATTCTGAGCCCAACGACTCCTTTCACGTGTGCACTCTGGGAGACACTGCTAATGCAGGACAGCGAGTTAGCGCAGCCTGCAATTAGCCTTCTTCTTCCAAGTCATCACCATCACTGTGCAAATGCATGTGTGTGTGTGTGTGTGTGTGTGTGTGTGTGTGTGTGTGTTACAGTGATTACACAATTAAGTTTATCATCTGTTTATTTTGAAAGGTCAGCCCTGCAGGTACCAGGGGTTAACAAGCTAGCCTTGACTTCTTATTTAATTATTGCGGTTTGCTGTTTGTGAAAGACATTAACACCATAACAGAGCTGGATGTTGTATAAGGTGAGCATGTGGTGAGTGTTTATTTTTAACAGGCTTCAGCTCGACCGCCTCACAAGACCTGAACACAGTAACGTTCAGTTACGAGTCTGTGTTCTAAAGTGCTGTGCCCTGGCTCTTGCGTCTGGTTTATAAATGCACACCAGACTTCAGTAGTGAGGCACTGCTCACCCGGTGGTGTGTCCTCTCTCTCCTCTAAGATGTTGTTTTGCTGGGTCCATGAAATTTCCATGAGTTTTGCTTTCAGAACCAGATTATGCAAATAAATGAGGCGTTAACCCAGTAGCGTAGGCAAGTCATTTTAGATCCGTTTCGTTGGTGCCGGCGCCTGCCACGAAACTCCAGTGATCCCAAAACTGGAAGTGTGGAGGCATGTTTGCTGTTTGCCCTGGTCTCTCACCTGAAGTAATCTGCTTGAATAACCCACATGGGTTTAGCCCTGCAAGCCAAATTGGATTTTGGATGAATGATCACAGCTCACTGGGAGTCTGACACATTCAGCAAAATGTATAATTTCTCAAAGTCACGTGTGATTAAGGTCTTAAGAAGGAAAAGCATTCTACATTCAAATAAGCATTTTAGTCTTAGTACGTCTTACGCGGGAGGTCATTAGAACTCTTTTTTCTTTATCTAAAAATGGTAGCTGTATGATTTTAGGAAATGTGTTTTGTCACTTATCTGTGGAATTATGCAGTATTTAAGTATGTCTGTGATTTTACAAATAAACACAAACATTTCGTCTTGGTAAATCAGTCCTACAGATCCGCTTTTTGTTTGTTAGTGTTACTATTTACCTGCCAAACCCAAAGTCTCTGCAGATTTTAATGTGATCTTGTGTACATGTGTTTGCTGAGGTGACCTTTAGTTTGATCTTGTGTACCTGTGTTTGCTGAGGTGACCTTTAGTTTGACCTTGTGTACCTGTGTTTGCTGAGGTGACCTTTAGTTTGACCTTGTGTATCTGTGTTTGCTGAGGTGACCTTTAGTTTCACTTGTGTACCTGTGTTTGCTGAGGTGACCTTTAGTTTCACTTGTGTACCTGTGTTTGCTGAGGTGACCTTTAGTTTGACCTTGTGTACCTGTGTTTGCTGAGGTGACCTTTAGTTT
>JABJVR010010397.1:0-45553 GCA_025773905.1 Chitala chitala
CAGTTTGTTTATGTAGTACTACTTATGCATTGAAAGCTTTTGCTGCATTGAGTAAAGTATATTGTTAACAGTGTTTTTGTCATTGATAGGTGCATCCTTAATAATGGAGTTCTATCGTATATTAGCCCCAATGTTATCTAAATAGCTAGATCAGATATCGTGTAATGGGGCTGATCCGCAGGGCCGATATGTTCACTTTAATTCTATATTTGTAACGTGCGCCGTAATGCGGCCGGCAGCGCGTGCGCCGTAATGCGGCCGGCAGCGCGTGCGCCGTAATGCGGCCGGCAGCGCGTGCGGCATGCTGGTAGACTTGACTCCAAAAGCATCGTGCTAAAGAGCACGCCAAGTTCCGGCAGTTGAACAAAACAAAAGGAGCAGACAGTACGACTGAGCAGTTACGTTCGGTGAATGCGCTGCAGATGTGAGAAACTTCCAACCGACACCGTGAAAGCGACAAAAATAGCAGAGAAGATTCTTGAATTTGTTTTTCTGGATGTGCAGCTCCTGTCGGTCGTTGAAAACATGGCAAGAATATTTTTCCAAGAGTGCTGTATCTGAACTGTACAAGAAAGTGTGCAGACACACATCAGAAGTTAAAAAATGTAAAAGTAATTAGTTTCACAGATATGTGGAGTTCTGACATGTCCCATGTTGCTTTTAACTGTCCACTTAGTTAAGATACTAATTCCTGAATGCTTTTCAAAGTTGCTGCCATTGCACAATTAGTAATTTAATAATAACAATTCAGGACGTTCACCTATGTGTGAATTTTTGTTTACAAAGTTAGGGAAGCAATGTTTAAGTCGAGGCTGATGCTTTCAGTCTCTTCCACACGGCGAGGTATATAGTATAACGATCATATCGGTATCGGGCATTGGCTGATATACAAAGTCTAAATTGGTGTGCGTATCCATTACACGTGTGTAAGTACAGGGCGTGACTTATTTTGGGTTGTGGATTTGGTTGGTAAAGTAATTAAGAATAGAACAGTTTGCATTATTGCATCCCAGAATGGGCAGATTTTCTTTTGGGTTTTAGGATTAAAATTTTTTAAAATCCTGCCTTAATGTGTGATTTCTGTTTTCTCTTTGTATGGAAATTTACCTGTGTGTTTTAAGTTAATCTGCCAGAGAAATTGGTTTTTGAAGTAAAAACGGTTTGTACCACACATGGGTATTAATTAGCCTGCTATTGAATAAGGCGGGGATGTCCAGTCACAGTCCTGAAGGACCTCAGTGGGTATGGGTTTTTGTTTCCACCAATTTCTGCTGTTAGAACCGTAATGTCAATTAAACGTTGACTTTTTCAGTTTTAACAACAAATTTAAAAGAATGACAGATTTACTTATGTTGCTTCTTATAATTTAAGTTATACTATATTTTTGATCTTTTAACCCATTTCTTGTTGTTAATCGCTTATGTCACTGTTTAAGCGTTATGTATTCTTTTGTCATTGGCACCTTTTTGTCCTGTTCATGAATTATTACAATTTGACTACAAGTAATGATTACTTGTTTAAATTAAACACCATGATAAATTATCCAGACATTTTCTGCTTTGATTTTAGTTAGAGGGACATTTGTAATTTTGTTACAGATCTTAAAACACAAGTCTCACTTTTGTTTCTTCTTTGTAAGTCTTAGTTGTCTCCCAATATAGAGATAATATATAATCTAATATATAATTTTTATATAAAAATATATAATAATCTAATCTTCTCCACTTTGCCTCCCAGATCCTGGTGAGCATCGAGCAGGTGCAGGACCTGATGCCCAAGATTGAGCGCAGTGCTTCAGAGCCCTCGCTGCACCGTGCTGTTCACGCTGAAGACCTGAACCCCCTGCTGCTCCACACCACCCGGCTCATGCCACTGTGATGCTGCTTGTTGATACTGGGGGGGTGTCACACTCGGGCAAGGGGAGTGTTCCCTCCTCAATCCTGCTGCTCTGTTGGTCACCCCTGAGAAGCGGTAGAAAATCCACATGATGGAGAGTGGCCTCCATCCCCCCGCCCACCCCTACCCATAAGAAAAACTGTTGGCTGGCACTGAGGAAGAAGAGGAGCAAATGCATTCCAGGCCAACAGAGCTCTGATGCCACAAACAAACACCTGAGTGGCGATAAGCTCACAGCTCGGTTCCTGTCCCATAGCCAACCGAAATGCTGAAAGGTGCTGCTTTGTGTAGCGCTTGGGTCCCTGCAAAAGTTTACTTCTTTGGAAGACAATGCATAAATACTGATAACCTGTGCTTATTTTTAAATGGTTAATTAGGTGCTTCATTAGAGTCACATGATTAGGGCATAATTGTTTTTAAGGCTAATGCCAGACTGTATATTGAACATGTCTGAACCTCCAGTTTACTTTCCCCCACAGTTTAGTCTGTAAAAAATTTAGATATGCAGCAGCTATAGACCCAAAGATTGGTTTAGTGCATGAAAAGGTCCCCTGTTGAAAGCGCAAATGCCCTTAGAGCGGAGGTGGGGTTTTTTTTATTTATTTTTTTTATTTTTATTTTTATTTTTTTTTTTTGGTTCGTGATTAAAGCATTTATAGGTCAGGTTACTGGGTTTGCTAAAGTTCATGAACAGGTAAAAATAAGCGTGTACCCCTTTAATAATATACCTAACCTTTTTAAGGTTGTGTATATTAAGTTAAGCCAAAACCTGTGGTTCCAGAAGTTTTGATTGCGGATTTTGTGGGGTGTGCACCAGTTAGTCCTTGCCTGCTTTCATGTGGGTTCCTATTCTAAAATGTTGCTTTGCTCTCCATACCCAGCTGTTGGTAGGGGATCTCGTTCTGGCTTACTGGTTAAAGACACCACATCTCTACATTTGTACTTGGACTGTGTGTGGGAAATGTGTCTTCCAGCATATATGGGTCTCTGGTTGGTACTGTGCTCTGCTTTCTCTGTGCCAGGCCTGGACCTGTTTCTTTTCTGCATCGATGGCAGTGTAGCGTATTCTGATCCCAAAGCTTGTAAGAATGTGGATATCCAGTGTGGGCACTGCACATACTTCACTGGGTGCCGTGTGTACCACTGGATGAGCGCAAGCTAACAAGGATTCTTTCAGATGGTTTGCAAATCTCATTTGGCGAGGCTTTCAGGTGTCTTCTGAAACAGTCGTCTGGGAAAGCAGCACTTGGTCTAATCATTGCGGTTGAGTTAATTTAGTAAAATGAACGTTTAATTTGCAGCAGTTCTGTTGTTATGCCTTGGAGGTCTGCCACCACTCATTCATGTGGTGTTGGTGAGGAGAATTTCACTTCTGTACCTTTTTACCCTTTAATAAATATGATGCCCTATGACATAACCCTAACTGTGCCCTCATACCTGGAACGATTTGAATTGTAGATGTATAGTTATGGACATTTGTTATGAGGAAAATGACCGAATATCCACTGTTACAAAGCAGAAGTTGGTGGTGGCCGTTCGGTTCGTTGCGCTTTGTGTTGCCAGTGCTGAAGATGGTTGAACAGCCATTGTAAACCAGGGGGACCATATGTGTACCATTCAGATTACTGATACCTTCCATTTATAAATGGTTTGTTACAGAGGGAAAAAAAGTCAGGAAAGACCTCTTAACAGTCTGTCCTTTTTGTCTGTCACGAGACATCGCTTATTATTTTTTATTAAATTTTTTGAGTATGCTTTGGCTCCCCTCTGCACAGTGAAACTTGGGACATCGACATATAAAGGATGAGTTATTGGACCTTTATCAATGTTGGAATGCAGAGATTGGGCTTAATGCTGCAGGCTTGATGTTCGTAGATGGACAAGAGCCATGTTGCTTGGGCAGTAGGTGTCTTTAGTAATTGGATTGTGTCAAGGGTTTTGTCGTGTCCTGTACAGCCTGAAGTTCCAGTCTGTATCTGTGGCTTTGGAAAAGAGCAGTTGGTGTTAGTCAGTTACAGTTAGAAGCTTGTGGAGAATAATTAGGTGGTGATTGATTGTACTAGTCACATTCTGGCTATTCCAGAGTATGTGAAAGTCATGGTCTTTGACATCAGAGCTGTTAGATACTGTTACCTGTGCCAAGGTGGTTGGCAAGACCAGGTTTTTGCAAATGTACTGTGAATGTGGGTTTACACAGAGCAGTGTGGGGCTGCAGTTACGCCAGCTAAACGTTAATTCAGTGAAGCGTCATACAGCGTCACCTGTCAAGTGGGTCTAAGGCTTTGGAACAAATAGAACTGACAGCTTTTATTGCTGGGTTAAATGTGTATATATATTTGAGTTTAGGATTATTTAATTTTTAACAAGGGGCTGGAAACCCCCTTTTTCATTCCACTGATGTAGGTAGTTATGGTTAGGTATGGGTTACTTTATTTTGGGGGTTCGGGGAGTTTGCGAACAAACAGGGTAGTGAGTTTAACGGTTTCCCTTTAATTTATTGTTGATGCTACACCAGCTATGTGAATCTAGGACTTTTATACTGGCTTTGATTAATATGTCTTTTCATGCCTGAAAGATTGTTTATAACGCAAGTCCTTAGTATATCTTGGTAGTTAATTACCATTTGAGCAACAGCTCCTTTGGTTAAAACTGCTGCAACAACGGGGTCACAAGTCCGGAAGCTACAGGGATGATGGTGCAGGCCATGAACCTTAGAAGGAACTCCACAGTTCCTGCTTCCTGCGCATATGCGCTGAGCATCAAACGAAGATCTTGGACGTTCAAGGCCTGCTGTTGAAAATGCAACTGCTTGCAAGTTGGATAATTTTTTTTAACTCACATCCATCTTTTAAAATAAAGCTTTGGCAGGCAAATATGTGTCCTCAACCTTTTCTCAGTTAGATTGTAAGAAGGCGCTGTTTGAGTAAATTGGCAACTGATTAATTAACTTGTGCAGTTAAATACTAAGAAATTGAAGTGCTGCACTTTATTCTAAGGTACAGCATCTGTTCTGTTTTAGGAGATTCATCAGTGGTCATACATTCAGTTCCATAACCTCTTTGGAGTTGGTTGTGACATTGGAAAGGGAGAAAAACTTGTGCTAGAATAAACCTCTAAAGGGTAAATCTCTTGTGGCTTCTTTCTGGAAACACAAACAAGCATTCCATTGGAGAGAGATGTGAGGGAGAAGTGTTCCATTTGTAAGATTCAGTTAATTTTACCACCCAACCAGATCAACACGTCCTGCTCATTGCAGTTCTTTTCTTCTTCAGAACTGGAGAAATAGTCAAGTGTAATTGATCGATTTCTTGAATTAGCAATGCGTATCTTGATGTAGATCAGATATTGTACAGTATCAGAGCGGTGTGTGGGGTGTTACATTTGCAATACAAAAGGTATATCCTACTGTGTACAGTTACATTTTTTAAAATGTAAAAAATTTTCTTGTTTATTTTTGTGTGATGGTTTTAAAAAGCAAAATTATTTTAAAACAGACAAATCTTAGTTTTTTAGGAATTTTTTTTGTCATGTAAAAATTTGGATGGCTGCAGGATTTATTCTTAAAATAAAACTCAAATATTGATGCCTTTTCTCGTACCTTCATTCATATTCACAGTTTTTCAACGTGGTCACTCTTTCGCCTGCCTTTGTCATTCTTATTTGTGACTGATTTTGGATGAAGTTAATGACAACTTTGTCCTCACTCTTCAGTCTATGTTCAATAACCTTATTGTTCATCTGTACCAAAGGTAAATTTGCAAGCAGATCGTTTGCTCGTAGGTAAAAATTCACTGTTCCACAAGGCTTTTTCTCTGTTGTTCATTTTATTTTTCAAAACAGAATTTTCTTTCTCCAAAGCATTGTTCTTATCTGACTACTGGTGGTAAAAATAATCCACACTTTTTTTTTTTTTTTTTTTTGTTCCTTCCTTCCTGCTGTCTGCATTTCATATATTGGTCTCCAGACCACTGTTTTCTAAAGCAGGTGTCTTCACAGTCCTGGAGGGCTTCAGTGCCGTGCAGGTTTTTCTTCCAGTCAGTTCATTTATTTTAATTTGAATATCAAATATCAATTGCATCCTTGCTTCTTTATTTTTCCTGATCATTTGCATACAAATGCACTTAGTTGAATTAATCATGAATGAAAATAACAGTTACAAAGAAGAAAGTTAAAAGTGAGTCTCTTGTGCTTTCAGATCTGTAACAAAATGTATAAATCACACATTAAAATGTTGCTCTGACCACAAAATCAGAGTAGAAATTGTCTGGATAATTTAGCATGGTGTTTTATTCAAACCAGGAATAATTGCATTCAAATTGTAATAAATGAACAGCAGAAACAGGTGACAAAGAATGTTTAATCAGGAACTGTTTGTTAATGATCACTTAAGTGATCATTAACAAAAATTGGTAAAAAGATCAAAGTATATCATAATTGTTTAAAAAAAAAATGCTAAGAAGCAACATCAAGTTGTCATGCTTAATTTTTTTTTTTTATGAATAAAGCTTCAGAATTTCTAGATTGACACAATTATACAAAGAAGTCAATAATGGTTATTGACCGTACAGTTCAATTAACAACAGGAACTGTCTGAAACAAAAACCTGCACCCACTGCGGCCCTCCACGACTGTGATTGGACGCTCCTGTTCTAAAGTGAGGGCTGTAAGGAAAAGGTTGATGGTTTAAAAAAAAAAAGTCAAAGAAGCAAATTTTTTCTTAGATGCCTTATCAGTATTAAATAGCTGAACACATGAATGTTCTACATGCTCAGCATGCATCCTGTACACGTCATTCCAGCCTTTAGTGTTAACATTGAAGTGGATTTACTGGTATTCCTGGAATTGAAATTACTCATTTGGTAGCACTGAGGCCTTGTACCTTTGCAGCTGTGTGTGGAATTAATGTTCTCCCTTTACTTGCATGGGTTTCTTCCTCAAGCTAAAACACCTAGTTCAGGTGGAATGGTGGTTCCGGGTTCCCCCTAATGTGTGTGACGTAAAGTGTTGGGTTGGCACCCCAAACAAGGGATTTGTGTAGCTTTGCACCCAGTGTTGGGTTGGCACCCAGAATCCAGGATTTTCCCAGCCTTACACCCAGTGTTGGGTAGGCACTCAAAATCCAGGATTTTGCCAGCACTGCACTAAGTGTTGGACAAGCTGGTGTCCCATATTCAGGATCTGTCTAGCCTTCCGTCATGTTTTTGTGTAAGGCTTACATGAAATCTACCAATTTGGAATAGGCAGTTAGAAAATGAGTTCTGTCACTCAAAAAGAGATTCTATCAAGCATATTTAGGTTCATTATAGACTTTATTAAATATTTTGTATCTTTATTTCCACTCCTATAGCATAGATTTTTTTTCACAAGTACTAAGCTACACCGACAATCACACCAGAACATTTCTACACGTAATATACTGCAACATGATTTACATGTATTCAATTTAACACACGCACACATGTATATATGTATGTATAGCCATATATAGACATTTCTTTTGTATAACAGTTAAGCATCATACAGACAACATTGATTGTAGCTGGAAAAAAGTAATTGCACAATGAATAGATACATTCAGAAGTTACACAACAAAAATTAATACCTATCAGGTGCAGAAAATAAAATTTATGTAAATGACATAACAGATACAACTTGTGAAATATTCAAAGCTATCAATGTTTGAAATGCATAATAGATATATTTAAACATCGATCTTTGTGTGTGCAGTTGTGTAAGTACGTGCATTGTTATACACATACAGTAAGGATGGCCCTCTTGTTTGCATTGTTCATAAATTTTCCACATCTTTCAGGAAATAAGTCAGTCCCTGCACTGGTCCCTCAGTCAATACAAAATGGTTTCCTCAAGTCTGCCACCTGCAGGTCATTTATATGTCTGGGATGTTCCTAGGTTTTTGTTTAAAACATAAAAGCTTTTTGAGAAATTAGCAACATGGACCCCTGTATACAGGCAGTAAGAATAGCCATGCTGAGCCCCTGATCTTTTTAAATGTTCTTCATCTTGTCTGCAATAGCACTTTTAGAATTGAAAATTACTACACCTTCATTATTGCAGTGAATTCAAATTTTGCAGAATTGTATGGTGTACTAATATTCCAGAAGTTGACATTTGAATAAAAGAACACAGAGGTCAACAGGCTCACCAGCCATCAGAATAAAGGAATATCTTCGCTGTTTTACCTACAGCCTGGTCATGAAACACTAAATACCTGATAACTGGTGTGAAAGGACGTGGAAGACGACATGGTGGGCATTCAGTCAACACTGCACTAAAAAAAACAATACAGGCACAGTCATAGAGATTAAGCGCTGTGGGACTGCATCAGTCATTAGTCACTACCGGTACAACACGCGACACGCAGGTTTTACGGTATACGGTACGTTTACACGTTTATGCACTATTCTCACAAAGGCTTACTTTCGGAGTAGGGTGAGGGTGTGTCCGTCCACAGTGTGGAAAGAGGCAGAAATGTATGAAAGGGGCAGTTTAAGGGCTCTGACGTCCTGTGATGTACACACCAGCATTCAGGTATGATTCTTTAAAGTCAAATGATGAATAGTAGTTCTATGCAACAGGTATGTCACCACTATCAACAGGTAATGCCATCACTAACATGCAGATAATATGACAATAAACCAAAACTTATCAAATATATGCAATGGACAATTGTTACCTTGCCCTCTGGAAGTAGCTTATGAACGGGCTGAAAAACTATACTGATCGACATACCTGACCTGAGATCTCATCATAGGTAGGGTACTTACTCTAAGAGTTCAAAGTTGCTTTCCATCCTTTCTTATGAAGCGATTAATTATGTGGTGAAGGATAGAAATGTTGTGCCAGTGTACTGTGTTTGATGAGAGACGCTCCGAAGCAGGGCCATTTCTGTCTATTTCTGTGTCCTAGGCAAGAGCTTAGATCCCGCCCCTCCCTGATAAAAATAAACAAATCTTCTCCTCTTTATTGCCCTTCCAGCAGGTGGCGCCCTAGGGGTTGCCTGTGTGGCCTTTAACTAAAACAGCCCTGCTCTAAAGCCATCTTCTGTTTGATTCCATTTGGAGAGGAAGGTCAAAAGTACATATTTTTTCCAGTGTTTCACTAGCTAGGGACATCCCTGAGACAAAACTATTTGAGCTTGACTGACCACTCAGCTGTATGAGGCATGTTGTCCAAGGGAGGAACAGTGAAAAACTAGGAAAGAGGGAGGCAGCAATGGCGGAATCACAACTAACGACACGGGACGTTTTCACAACAGCTACCTAGGTGCGACGACAAGCTCGCGAGCTCCACGAGGAGTGGCCGGGTGCCCCACCCCCTTTTCTCCTGTAATGGCAGTGATGACCAACCAGGAAGCAGCAAGAACGGCAAAGGCGTAATGCTGATGTTCCTGCAGACAGCGCTAAACCTGCGGGCTTTCAGAGCCCGCCAGCAGGCCAGGCTGTAGTCTTGATAACATAGCACTGAACCTTCTCTTACACGTGCACTGGGGAGTTTTCAAAACAGTCACAATTTTCAGAGGACCAGTCTGTTCAACCCTGGTGTCTAAGCACAGAGACCTTTGCACGTTAAGAAATAACGGTCAGCTGCGTAACATTAAAATTACATGTTATTGGAAGCCTAGTATTTATAACAAACAGTCTTTTTTTAACCAAAACTACTCAGGCTTTTCTGAATGTGGCAGAAAACACTCTTTACAGGATACTGAAAATGACCAGACCTCTGAAAAAAGAGGAACTGCATATTCTTTCTGTGATTCACTGAAAGATCCAGCAAAGGCAGCCATAACACTAAAGTCATCCATATTATAATATAAAACACAGGTTTTCAGCATACTTGCTGAACTTCCCAGAGCATCGTGGGACTAGTCAGAGCCCAGGGACAGGAGGAGAGAGAGGGCAGCGACACTGGGCCACACCTGTGGTTGAGCTTTTTAAATTATTTTCTTTTTTTTTTAAATAACAGTCCACAACCAAACATGCAACTTCAGGAGAAGGATGTGCAGGACAGAGAACTTCCTGTGCAGAAGACTCCTTGGTGCAAGAGATACTGGAGCCAGGGATGGATACTCTGACAAGGAGCTCCATCAGGAAAGCTTGAGGCTCACTTTAAGTGTCATCGCTGAACAGTGCAGGCAGTATCGAGTTTTACAGGTGCACTCTTCCTACAGGATATTAATAGGACTTTATTGGGTATGGGGGGAGGGGGGGTGGACTTATCCCTTTGGTCCTTTAGGTGTCAGGGGTGGGTGAAAGGAGTGGCAGTCTGTTTGTCCATCTGTCTGTCCGTCCGTCTGTCCGTGTGGGAGTTTGAAGGGTGGCTCAGTCTGAGAACAGGCTGGCAAAGGACTTCCGCAGGTTGCGGATGCTCTCAGCCTTCACCTCGTCCTGGCTAAGGCTGGAGCGGGGAGCTGGAGAAGTTTCTGGAAGGTTGAAGGCATTGGTAAGAGACTGGGACTTGCTACAAAGAGAGGAGAATGGCAATAGAGGAGAGGAAAAGGCTATTAAAGTCATGCAGCAACCCATGGAATGGGGGAGTGAGGGTGGGACAGAATACCTAGATGGCCTTTCTTTTAGGGTGTGAATGTTGCTGTCCCACTTCAGTGACAGTCAATGGTCTCCATGGTTTAAAAGACTTAAGACATTAAGTGTAGTATATATATGTACATATAAGACAATAATTTCAATATTACTGACATATGCTTTTGTTTTATACACCTTTTTTTCTCTAAATAAATATGTTCACAATTATTCACACCTTTATGCATTTAAACCAATTTTCTGTATCAAACATAATTGTTCAGAGTAGAAATGATACAGAAGTGCCAACTCGTCTTATAAAGGTAAAAAAAACATAGGATGATTCATATTTTGACCCTGCTGTTGCTGTCAGGTGTAAAGAGCAAACTAATCACAAGACAGCAGCCAAAAGGTTCTTACCATCCACAGCTACAGACAGCCACAAAACTCATTAAACAGGATATGCGAACTTGCTGCTTTTCTGTTGTATCGATATCAAAACATGAAGCCACTGGAGCCATGAGTCTAAGCAGAGAGCTCTGTCCCCACGAGCACTGAAAGATGGCTTTAAATGAAATAACCTTTCTGATATTTTGGAATTATAAATCAAATCAGTCTTGCAATGCTACCTAAAAAATTCTTGCGCCTACAGGAAACTAGGAGTTTAGCCTTGTCCATGTTTCATGGTTGTTCCCTGTCGAAAAGTCCTGACACATCTATGAGAAAAAGCACTTTGATCTTCCAAAAAATGCTATGACATTCTGACCAAAATGTTCACTTGGCAACAGACGTACTTTCCATCAAAACACTACCTGCACATCTATTTTTAGCTGTACACCTGAATCCAATAAAATATTTTTGCTGAATGAAACTGTCACTTAATACGAACCAAAAGAATCCAGGAAAATCTTATGTTATGGGTGCAATATTGACTAAATTCATTCAAAAGTTTTCCTGAGCCACTTAAAGAATGATAAAATTCCACTCAGTGTTATTGTTAGTGTTACCCTTGCTAAGAGTAATGTTAAGGAAATGCAAGGTGTGAATATTTGTGACTCTTTCTTTCTTTTGCCATGAAATTATTTTTAAGTCTTTATTTATCTTTTCCTTTAACTAAAAGTATATACAGTATACAGCAGATACACATACACTATGTTTCATTGAATAAGAGGCTATTAATTTGCAACATTAATTTTTCTGCCATTTTTTCAATTACAGTACTAGAATTTTTGCGGTTTTAAAAAACTTTAACCATTGCTGGCAGCAGAAAGAGACATGGCATAACCTAATTGAACTTGTCTGAAAAAAAATTGAGAAAGACACTAACATCTATTAAATGTAGACTGGAAAACACTTGGGCTTATAATTAAAACAATTTTCATGGACAACTGTCTAGCAGACCTCTACCTGCCATCCATCTTGAAAAGATCATACCTAGTTTTCCCCTAACCACAAAAGTTAACCAAGTACTCTGACTGGTGTCTCGTTTATTTAGTTATCATATTAACACAGTCCCTATTTCCACTAATTAAAACAAAATCTTTTAATGATAATTTTAACAACACGATGCATAACCAACACTACTGTTCAATCTCAATATTTAAGTAGCAGCTTCACGTCATGCTTTAACTATCTTGTTAAACCAGTTCTCTAAAACATTACATTCCTAGTGTTTTCTTCGAATAAGCTGACAGTGATGTCACTAGCAGACGTATGTTTGTGGATGCTTGACATGTGACATGTGGGTATGCAGTTGGCATGACCATGCTGCAAACATGCTAGCATGACAAACCAGGCTGTGCAAACCGATCAGATTTAAGGAGACCTGGGCTTTGTGAACGACATGCATCACATAGCGTCCAGTCTGTTTGCAAACAAATATGAAGACATACATGGAATCTGATCAAATGTCATTGCCTTTTTTTCCACTTTACCTTAAAATGTTTAATCATTTAACTTTAGCGTAAACCTTAATATGTTTTGTCCACAGGTTCTCCAAAAACTTACACCGGAATCCAGACTTGTGAGCGGTTAAATGGAACTGTCACTCCACGGTTACACGCTTAAATGTCGGTTGTATGTCGGCACGACGCCACAGTGTCACGTACTGGGAGCTGTGGTGAGGGTAACGCAAATGCGCCAGGCCCAAATTCACCAATGAGGCTGTTTATTTTAATCATACACATTTCTTCATTAGCTTTGTACATCGACACTGCAGCATCTAATGCTGTCTGAAAGTTAGTAAGCTTTCACACGCGCACACCTAACATCGTTTAACCTATTAATCAATAAATAACAACACAATACAAATACTACGGAATGTTTTTCAATGTATCAACTTTTCTAATGTTTATGAAAATAGACAATTTAACAAAAATGTATGTTTGTAAACTGTCCGTTTCAAATACATTTATTTTCATACATCTCACTTTCACTGAACAGAGCTGTCCCAAAGAGTTTAAAAAATCTAACATTGTGATTCAGTTGTTAAATAATTATTTTAAAACAAATAATAAAAAACTGAAAAGAAAACCAGAAGACAAAGAAGAAAAAGAACAATTCCTTAATCTCATTGTGGGGCACCCTCATGGCTAACCAACCACTCTGTGCATCCTAACATAAAGCTCAGGAAAAACAGCGTCTTCCCAATTTAAAACGGTGTTAAAATGTGTATGTTTGTTGACCAGCTTCCAAGGCTCTCTGAAGTGCAGAAAATCATCCCCGGATCAGCGCCAGAATAAATTTTGCCAGGGGCCATGGCGTTTTGTGTGGTGGGGGCATGAAAACTACTACAACTACCCACATAAGGCCAAAAACAACCGTAAGACTAAGTGTTATTGTTACAGATGATACAAAATATATCCCCAAGTGTACTGTTACAACAGTCAAAGCTGGAAAGACGACTAAAATAAAAAACACAATTATAAACATTAAAAAATAACTCTTTTGTAGACTAGCCCACTATACTGCATGTAGCCAACGAGGCTAAGAGTAACGCCATTAATGATCTGTCTGTATAACATCAGTAATGTGTAAGAAACCATGTAGTGTTATTGACATGGGCGCTTTATAGAGGTGGAAACCTGGGACAATCCCACTGGCCCGAGCCTGACACGTTCCCCTCAAGAATATAGCACAAGACTTTAACATAAAATAACACAAAACATAAACCTTTCATGGGACCCAAAATCTCTAGTGACAGCCCTGGATACTCCTGCCCAAATAGTCCTTTAAAAAATAAAATGCACCCAAAGTGAAGAGGCAACGTTCTTTTTAAATATGCCACGTGAGTCATGTATTTATATAGAGTATATAGAGCAGCAGCATCGGACTGGGGGGGAGGGCCTGCAACAGCCTTATAAGAAGGGGTGCTAGCAGGGGCCTCAGAGAGTATGGATGCACAGGGCCCAGAATTTCATGGTACGACTCTGATATACAGCGTGGCCAAATATGACATCACTTAATTGCAGTCGTGTCATAAAATTCCCACGTGGCACATCTTGAAAACATGAAACCACTGGAGCCGTGAGTCTAGGCAGAGAGCACCGTCCCCACAAGCACGGTGTTCCCTGCCCTGCACCCTGTGTGTCCTGGGATGGGCTCCAGGCTTCCTACAACATAAGTATTGGGGGATGGGGGGGGTCCCACAACCATGGCACTGACCCTGGTCATAACTAAAATATTGTGGCAGTTCCATACTTTCCTAATTTTTTGTTTTATTGGCCAAACTAAAAAATAATTCTTCAGAGAAAACGCATGTCAGTGCATCAGATTAGGATTTAAAAGGCGTTACACACTGTTTATGTATAATCAATAGCCACGTGTCCCACTACTGTAAAACCATTACACTTTACAGGCAGTGCTTAAAATGGGGAATCAAACGGTTTCCTTTTTTTCCTGTGAAGCGTCACAGTGTGAGCAAAATGCTGTGGTGCTACAGCAGCCACACACACCACGGGGAGTGCCGCTGTGCTTTTAAAAAAAAAACACTCTCAATCAGAATAGTCTAGTTAGATTAGTGAGCCTTAAAGTACATCATGCCAATTAAAACCAGGTAAATCTTTCATGTATAGGAGGAGATTACGTGGTTAAAATCTAGAACGTTACTTTGCCAGCTGCCATTTCATGTAGCTGGTTGATCATGTTTTTGCAGAATCCTTAACCAACAAGCAGTTCGTTCCTTAATAGCTGAACAAAGTTTGCAACAGCAAACGCCGCAATGCAAGGTTGGTTACTGTAAATTCTATAATAGTTTAATTATTTCAACAACACGTTATTGTTGTTTACACCTATAGATTACAGTATTAACTGTACTTCATTCTTTGTATGTAAATTGGACTACGTATGAAATAGAATATTTAAATATTATCCATCTGGCATCAGACTGAATCCAGCCTATGCCTCTATTTTGCCTAAACGTAGACACAAAATGTTGGAATGCCTAGTTCGTTATATATGTTAACTTTAAGCAACATAAATTATGCTGGCCCTGTTTTTCAAGAACACCCAACCCTACTAAACACAGGTCTGGATTCTGTTGTAAGTCATTATTTCCTGGATTAATTGTGTGGTCAGAAGTACCATCGTATAGAATGTAGATAATATTGCCATGACATGAAATTACTGAGAGTTATTAGCAGATAGAGTTAACTTAAAGGTGTGTAAATATGATGTGAAGGAGGCACAGTCCAAGCCAAACACTGAACAGCAGTTGGTCTCCTATTTTACATGTGGCCAATCAGCAGATTGGCTTCTTTACACAAGGCCAATCAAATGTGTCTACACCCTGCCCTCTCATACTAAGCTGTTTGCTGAGATTGAGAGCAGTCATAACCTATCCATAACAACGTCTTTTAGTTTTGTACAGTAAGTGGTGTTGCCAAATTCTGATTGTGTTCCGCAGTTACTGTTTCTAACAGAAACGTACCTTTGGATAATGAGGTGAGAGTGTTATAAGCATCAAGATCTTGCGTATGCAAAACCATGCACTATAAAATATGCACAGGACAAAAGCATTCCACTAAAATATAATGAGGTGGTACCGCATTAACCATAAGTGACTTAATGGCTAATTTCTGAGCAACTACATGGGGTCATGGTGACCAAGCGGCACCTTACTTGAGCTGTGGTGGAGCCCCCATCCCGGGGTTGTCCTGACTGGGCTTCTGGGGGGGCTGAGGTTTCTGCTGCAGGGGTGGGCGAGCTCCAGTGCCCCCTGCCATGCTCAGTGGGCCACCCTGCCCCTGAGCCGAGGGCCGGGGCTGCTGAGTGGTTGGTCCTGGCCCGGGGCCTCCGGGACGACCCTGCTGAGAGGCTGGCCTCTGCTGCTGGGCTGCAGGCGGCCCACCTTGTGCCGGCTGCCTGGCTGGCTGGCCCTGCCTCTGCTGAGGAGGGCGCTGCTGCTGTGCCTGCTGGCTGCTGCCAGCCGGTTTGGGGCCTGGACCGCCAGGAGGAGGGCGCTGTGGCTGCTGTGGCTGCTGTGGTTGTTGGATCGGTGGCGGCTGCTGTTGTCTCTGCATCTGGGGGGATCCGCCACTCTGGCTACGCTGAGGCGAACCCTGTGCGGGGGGGCCCCTCGCCTGCTGCGGAGCCCCCTGTCCAGGGGGGCGAGGCTGAGCGGGCCCCCCAGGCCCTGCCTGTCGCTGCTGTTGAGGCGGTACAGCCTGTGATGGTTGCTGTGAGCCAGGGCTGGTCAGCTGTGGCTGGGACTGGGGTGGTGGCTGACTCAGGCCCTGTGGGGGTGGGCGCTGTTGAGTGGGGGGGCCCTGCCGGGCTCCCTGGGGACCACTCGGGGGTTGCTGTGGACCACCTGTGGTTTTAAAAAAAAAAGAACTTCTCGTCACTGAAGCCCATCACTACTGACAAAATTCACCTCTTATCTCCCGTACAGTTAACATTTATTTACTGTGTGTGGTAGAAATACTGCAGAAGGTCACACATTTGGCAGACATAGAGTTTACTTAATCAATGAGGAGAGTCCAGAAAAACCTCTTTAGACATCAAAGCACTTTGAGGCAACTTGTTGGAATTGAATATCTGTGCACGATAGAAAAAGATTTCATGACTTTTCCCACTGTTCCGTGGAAGCTGCTTCTCTGTGTCCGTCCCAAAGCCCTTACCTTGTGGGGACGGGCGTTGCTGTGGTGATGGTCCTTGCTGAGCAGCTTGGGGAAGCCTCTGTTGTCCCTGAATGGGCTGTGGGGACACTGCAGGCTAAACAAGGACAGGGGAGGAGTTAGGGCATAATGACAGCAACATGTAAGGCTGTAGGTCCTGGGTTTGCCTATTCTGGTATTTCTCACAAAGGTAATGCACCGCTGTATGTATTCAGTATGAAACTGTAAATGATGTGACTTGTGGTTTCTGCTTTAAAGATGAATGCACAGAATATTTTATTGAATAAAAAAATACATAAATTACTGTATGATTTGTGGAACATTAAATTTATCAAACCTGTCTCTAGGGCTCAATTTCCAGAACGTGTTGGTGGAGCCGGCATACATTTCCCGACGGCACGACCATCTCAACAACATGTCAATGGTTCCAGACATTTTTTTTTCTGTCACGGGTTTTAAATGCTAGAGAGCCAGATGCCTTGGCTAACTGTTACATCATTAGTCACGATGATGCCATTTTCCAGCTGAACAGCCGTCTGGCGTAGTCACGGTGACAAAGTTGGGACGAGCTGCACTTCTGGCGCATCACAGCAGAGCAGGAATAGCCTATTGTTATCTGCAGTGATGCCAGCGAGGAAGGCCACGGTGATGAGGGAGAAGTGTCTGGAAATGTGCTTGTCGATGCTAAAAAAAAACCCCACCAAGATCATCGTGTAATGACATGTTAAGGGGGAAAAGAATATGTTTGTTTTACTTTATCGGGGTACAATGACTGAAAAAACAGCACAATTCTCATGATTTCAATCCAGAGTACAGCAGAGAACGAACAAAAATAAACAAAGGCAGCATATTCCGTGCCATTTCATTTGTTTTCCCTTTTCACAGATACATAAAACATTTTGAATAATTTACCATTACTCAAACAAAGACAAAGTGGAAAAAAATGCATGAGACTTGATCAGGAAGTAAGCTTTCAAAGTAAATTTGGTGAAAGGGTTTTCAAAGGGCCTAATTTCCAAGGCATCATACAACTCAAATGGAAAGCACTCGAGAACATTCTGCGAAAGTCTGATGTTGGAATCTGTGTAGAACAGAGCCTCTTGAAGAAAGTCAAGTGCCTACCAGAGCTGAACACTAGAACGGTAGGCAAGGTCTACATGACTTAGAATTCCACCACTGAGATGGGAGGAAATGACTAAGTTTATAAAAATGTAGGATCCATATGACAGCAATACAGTGTAAAGCATTAAGACTTGCACGCAGTTAAACGTTGGATAATGACCATAAGTGATTATCATTGGACAGTTTGTCAGGACACCCTGAGGCCAAGTTGCTGAGACCTAAAGTAGTCTTTTTGGCCACAGTGCTAAGCACCGCGGTGACACCATATACCAAAAGCAGCTAAATTCATTCTTTGATAGCTCATGTAGTGCTGATGGATGATTGACTTTTGCTTCTAACAATTAATACAACACAACACAAATTCAGCACATGAAAAATTGCTTTAAACATTTTGCATTTCATTGGTGCCACATTATTTAAACACCTGAACATAAATGTTAAATTTTGGTGGAGAACTTGAGTATTTCATGAAGTTGTTAAAGTAGTGGGTGAAAGTTAGTGGTATATGCCCCCCGCACTCACCGTTAACTTTTCTGCCCGCTTGTGAACATGAGTGAGGGTTACCTGTGCCGTGTAGCTGGCAGTGGGGCGCATAGGAGAGGGCACAGGGGTTCGTGGGACAGTCTGGCTCATTTTTGACAGAACCAAGTCGGCAATCAGGGCTCGGTCCTCATCCTGCTGGTCTCCGATAAGAGGCATGGAGCTTCCAACCACCTGAAATAGCAAACACAACAGACTAGAAGCAATACTGAATGCCACAACGCAAAGATAAAAGGACACTGTACTTATGGAGAGATACTGTGGCAAGAGAAAGAAGAAACACAGCAGACAGAA
Source organism: Chitala chitala (assembly GCA_025773905.1). NCBI lineage: Eukaryota > Metazoa > Chordata > Actinopteri > Osteoglossiformes > Notopteridae > Chitala > Chitala chitala. The sequence continues at coordinate 18,506 of JABJVR010010397.1, forward strand.
AGAAGTGTTTTATAATGGCTGCAGTAAAGTGCAGACTTATAAGACTCATTCTGTCTATAGACAAAGCTGTGAAAAAGCTGGACCTTATTTCCTACTGTCTCAAAACTGTGTCTTCCTTAGTACAGAATAGTGGTTACATAACAGACACTGAAACATCCAAAAGATTCTATTTACACTACCTACAGGTTTGTACAAGAATCTAGGTCAACAGGGCAGTGTGGAATGCATACACTTAAAACCTGGAGGGTTTTGTCTTCGATTTGATGAAATGTTGTAAAAAAAACAAATGAACAAATTCTGTATGGTTTCGGCCTGTATGCTATAAAGTCCATCTGGCATTTGCCAGATATAATGACCAAGCCATGGACAGATTTGAAACTTACTCCCCCATTCTTTTTTATAGCTGTTTTTAATCAGTTTTTTTTAATACCATTAGCAAAATGTGTCTTCTGAAACAGTTTTTTTTTCTTGAGCCATTATGAAAGCCAACAATGAAATAAGCAACAGCGATATCCATTGTGACAGATGGTGTTGTTCATTATTGCCACGGACACAGCTGAACTATCACAAACTGCTCTTTTTGAAGTATTCTCAACTGTTAACCTGAACAGGTGTCAGTGCACACTAGCTGCCCATGCAGTAACACCCCCCCTGAGTTTTTGAACTATCCATAAATAACTATGTGTGGATTCATATAAAAAGGTTGAATGTCTCTTGGGGAATTCACATCTACACTGGCCAGAAATCTCCCGTCTACACTAGCCAGATATCTCCCATCTACACTGGCCAGCTATCTCCCGTCTACATTGGCCAAATATCTCCCGTCTACACTGGCCAAATATCTCCTGTCTACACTAGCCAGTTATCTCCCATCTACACTGGCCAGCTATCTCCTGTCTACATTGGCCAAATATCTCCCGTCTACACTGGCCGGATATCTCCTGTCTACACCTGCCAGATACATCCAGTCTACACTGGCCAGATATCTCCCATCTACACTGGTCAGATATCTCCCATCTACACTGGCCAGAAATCTCCCGTCTACGCTGGCCAGCTATCTCCCATCTACGCTGGCCAGCTATCTCCCATCTACACTGGCCGGATATCTCCCATCTACACTGGCCAGATATCTCCCATCTACACTGGCTGGATATCTCCCATCTACACTAGCCAGATATCTCCCATCTACACCTGCCAGATACCTCCAGTCTACACTGGCCAGATATCTCCCATCTACACCTGCCAGATACCTCCCGGCTACTCCTGCCAGATACCTCCAGTCTACACTGGCCAGATATCTCCCATCTACACTGGCCAGAAATCTCCCGTCTACGCTGGCCAGCTATCTCCCGTCTATGCTGGCCAGATATCTCCCGTCTACACTGGCCGGATATCTCCCATCTACACTGGCCAGATATCTCCCGTCTACACTGGCCAGAAATCTCCCATCTACGCTGGCCAGCTATCTCCAGCCTACCCTGGCCGGATATCTCCCGTTTACACTGGCCGGATATCTCCCGACTACACTAGCCAGATATCTCCCATCTACACTGGCCAGCTATCTCCCATCTACACTGGCCAGCTATCTCCTGTCTACACTGGCCAAATATCTCCCGGCTACACTGGCCAAATATCTCCTGTCTACACTAGCCAGTTATCTCCCATCTACACTGGCCAGCTATCTCCTGTCTACATTGGCCAAATATCTCCCGTCTACACTGGCCGGATATCTCCTGTCTACACCTGCCAGATACATCCAGTCTACACTGGCCAGATATCTCCCATCTACACTGGTCAGATATCTCCCATCTACACTGGCCAGAAATCTCCCGTCTACGCTGGCCAGCTATCTCCCATCTACGCTGGCCAGCTATCTCCCATCTACACTGGCCGGATATCTCCCATCTACACTGGCCAGATATCTCCCATCTACACTGGCTGGATATCTCCCATCTACACTAGCCAGATATCTCCCATCTACACCTGCCAGATACCTCCAGTCTACACTGGCCAGATATCTCCCATCTACACCTGCCAGATACCTCCCGGCTACTCCTGCCAGATACCTCCAGTCTACACTGGCCAGATATCTCCCATCTACACTGGCCAGAAATCTCCCGTCTACGCTGGCCAGCTATCTCCCGTCTATGCTGGCCAGATATCTCCCGTCTACACTGGCCGGATATCTCCCATCTACACTGGCCAGATATCTCCCGTCTACACTGGCCAGAAATCTCCCATCTACGCTGGCCAGCTATCTCCAGCCTACCCTGGCCGGATATCTCCCGTTTACACTGGCCGGATATCTCCCGACTACACTAGCCAGATATCTCCCATCTACACTGGCCAGCTATCTCCCATCTACACTGGCCAGCTATCTCCTGTCTACACTGGCCAAATATCTCCCGGCTACACTGGCCGGATATCTCCCGTCTACACTGGCCGGATATCTCCCGTCTACACTGGCCGGATATCTCCTGTCTACACGGGCAAGATATCTCCTGTCTACACCGGCCAGCTATCTCCCGTCTACACTGGCCAGAATTTCTTAGGCCATAGTGAAAAACTAGCTTCAGGTTAGCACTAAGTAAAACCCAAAAGTTTGTATGTGGTTAAAACAAAGCTGTCCAGTTGCCTGTGCTTAAAGTCACAATTACATCATATGATCATCCCACATAAGAAACCAGAAACCTCTCTCTGATGTGTCAGATTAAGAAGTTTCACATCTGATTCAGTTCAACGGGATCGTGTGTATTCCTTAAAAACACTGTCTTTCTCATGTGATTTTTTTTTTTAGCTTCGAAAAATTAAGAAAGCTTGTTTTTAAAAAAAGGTACACTCTACCACAAGTTATTATTAAAATCAAAGTGAAGTAGGGAAAGACAGGCAAGCAGCTTGCCCCAGGCAAGCAGCTAAGGATGTGAGTCAGAGCTGTAGTTTGTGAGATAAGAAACTTCTCTGTTACAGGCATTGTGTGGAGTCAGCAGATGTAGCAGTAAGAAACATTATTAAATAATTCACCCTCTGAAACGGATGAACGGCCTCTCCTAGGGATCGCTCGGTTTAGCAGGTCTTGAATGGGTAAAGCACATAGCAGTGAGAGCGTGTTTAACGGTCGAGAGCCGTGGAGGGGCAGTGGCCTGTCTGCCCCAGCCCCACCCCACTGGGGAGGCCATGTCGTAATGTCGTAATGCTCAGGGGGTGGCTGGAAATCTGCTCACACAACACAACCGTGCTCATGCTTACAAATTACCAAGAGTGAATGTAGTGTACAGTGTTGGGCCAAAGACACCTACATTTAGCCCTTTAAAGAACATCCAGTTAGTGGCAAAATGTATTTAAAGCATTTTTTGCAATGTCTATGAAAGCATGTAAATAAAGTATGGCTTGCAAACAACTTTCTTGCTACACAATATTCAGTAAACGAAAACATGAAATTTATTTGTTGTATTAAAGGCTTTATTGTGTTGCCTTATGACCTGCACCCTCTCACCTCAATTATGTAATCCTTCCCATCTTTCCCATGAAGAGCTTCCACAGCACACATGTCCAGACCCCCGAAGACCTCAGAGCAGGAGTCAACCCACATGCGATACCTGGTGGCCAGTCAGAGAAGCACATAGTAACAAGTCAAGCAGCATGCTGTCCTTGCAGGCCAATCAGAAAAGCTGACAGAAGAGTCAATCCAGGATCAGTATTTTCTGGGCAATAAGAAATACAAAAGACATGTATTACATGCAGGCCAATCAGAGGAACAGACAGAAACAAGTCAAGCAATATGCAATACTTGCAGGCCAAAATAGAAAACATAACAAGTTGACCCACATGTAATAACTGCAAGCCAACAATTTGAGTGGATACTAGCAGGGCCTCCATTTATTTCATCCATAACATACTGACATCTTGATAACTTTACTTTACTATCCAGAAATGTTCACCTTTTAATGGTAAATTTACATAAAAACGTTTTATCTTTATGTGACCAGCCTGAGACAAAGTGTCCACAAATTCCCTCAGCTTGTGTGCTGTGGTTTTAGTGGAAGAAGCACAGACATAGGTAGGTCACCAGGGTGAACTGAAACCCACTATACAGGTGTCACTGGTCACAGTCACAGCAGTACTACCTCACACCCAGCATGCCCTAGACAAGGCCGCTGCTACAGATTTTGGGCCCCATGCAAGACAATTATGTTGTATTGTGTTTTAAATTTTAAGGGACCCTGTCAGTCACGTGCCATTGAAATTATCCCTCTCTGGTACCCTTGGCAACAAAAGAGTCTGCCTTTTTTCTTATTCTTTTATCTCAGGCAACAGAGAAGACCTGGTTACCACTGGCAGTGTCCTCTGACAAAGTAGCCCACTTTCTTTAACAGATGCAGGTTAAGCTGTTGGAACAGCTTGCATAAATCTACAACCTTCGCCTTTAGCAGAAATGTGTCTCGTAATAAATTGTGTAAAAGCAGTCTTTTCAGCACATTCGGGCGACCCTGTGGAATTGCCCCTGGGTTGGATGAGAGCACTGGAGGTCTGACCACGGATCAAAGTGACATGCAGCATACGCTCTGTGTCTGCAGTAATGGAAAGGCTGCTGAGGGCTTCTGTAAAATAACGAACCTCATGCTTGAATTTGGCTCTGCTATAAAGGATCCGTGAGTTTCTCACATTTATTTGGAAGAATAGTAACAGCTGAGGGATTTTATTTAGTCCTATAAATAGAGGTTCTTGTCCCTGTCCATAAAATGAATTGTGTAAGAACCTCTTGTCACATTTCATCAGCAGGAAGGCAACATGAGAGATCCGATTGCCCTTGTACAAATTATAAAGTTATGCTAGTGTCAGCTGGTGCACGGTCTTAAACTGGCGAACTAGGATGACTAAGTGCGAGCTTGGTTTGGAGTCTGGCTCTCCAGGAATGGCAATGTTTATTCCTCCTCCTCCTCCTCCTCCTCCTCCTCACCCCCGCACACAGTGCACACTGAGCTGACGGGAGAAGCTGTCACCACAGACTGAAGGAGAAAACTGCCAGACAACCATATAACTCACCTGTCAGACATGGCCACCTGTTCCAGCATGGCGGAGCCTGTGTTGGTCTTCCAGTTTCCTGAAATTGATGTTCTCCTGCCAGACACAGGAATCAGTCTTATATACAGTACATCAGTCACATATTTCTGTTGACTTTATACATTTTTCATCCAAATAAAAGGTTGCACTTGACACAAATGTATGTACAACAACAAAATTAAAACAGTAAGGGCAATAAAAACACATTTTGACACTGAAACGGAGTGGTTGAATTTTGCTGTGGGTTAGCCCGTTGACACGTTTGTATCAGACATAGCTGTAAAAATACAGATTATGTAACACTTAATAATGGTACATACACTACATGCACTTCTGTAATATTACGGTCAGTTTACAAATGATTAATAGGACTTGGATGTTACTATCTACTAAAAACACATTTTCTTTCTAATATGTCGGCCATTCAGACAACTACTGTTATGTTATCAAAACTATGCTAATAAAGGTCACTAAAATCTCAGACAAACTGTTATCGTACGTTCTGAAAGACTCTCCTCTGCTCACATTCCTGGAAGTCAGCTGACCAGTATATCACATGGGGCAGGTCAACCAATCACACTCACATGTAGGCTTTGTAATTGCTTCCAATCTTCTGGATGCGGATGTCGTACTTGGCGTCAATGAAGGGCTCAGAAGTGGCATAAGTCTTGGTCAGGGCCACTACACTGGCAATGTCCTGAAAGTCGTACTGGTTGTCCACCTTAACCTGGAGGAATAACACTTCAGTTAACAAGATGGTAGCGCAAGACTTTTCTTAGAAATCCTCCAAAAGCAAACAATTTCCTCAATGGTTTAGCTTTATGTAAAGCTTCAAAATGTCACAAAATATTTATAAAAAAAAATGGTTCTGAATTTGTTTTAGCTGACTGTATTGTAACATGACTATTATTATCAGTACAGTGTGCTGGACCTGCAATCTGAATGGAAGTAAAAAATTATGAATACATGTAAACAATCCATTGAAAGTAATTATATCACTGATTTATCGCATTACACCTAAATGTATATAGAACCACACATACAAACCATAATATTTTCTTATAAATTTCCCACAAGATAATAATTGAAGACAATCAAGTACAAAGGTTTAAGGTCAGTTAAAATAGTTAATAGATGAAAGACTGACATTACCAGAGGAGCACCATGTGACCTGAAGCTTTGGGCTTCATCTTATGGAACAGAGATAGCAGGTAACAGAAAGTGTGCTGCCTTACCTTTCCCATCCCGGAGTGGGCATGTCCCATCTTCACCACCACGGGAAAGCCAGGAGTCGTGATCTATGGCATGAGAAAATAGCACGACTTTTAACCAGTCTCTGCCAAAACCAGCCTGGCACTTCTGTAAGTTGTGTCCGTATATCTCACGTCATTAGCTAATACACTAATGCCTGCATCATATTAAATTGACATTTTTTACATTCACATGATTGCTTGACATATATTATTTGTTCAGTGCATTTTACAGTTTCCCAGGGACCAGGCATGATTTAGGTCTGCAGAGCTCTAAGGTTTGTATTTCACAGAGCTAAATATGAAGGGTGGAAATTCCCGAACGCCACTCAGTTTCCAAAACTCAATAAGAACAGTCCATTAATATCTTTGGCGAGGTCAGCATTCGTTTGCTTCACAGTTAGCATCAGTGAAACACTTTTTTCTGACTATATTTAGAAATCCTGACCTCTCTGCAGCTGTGAAGAGCCAGCTTTAATTTCTCAGAGGTATCTCCTTATGCCCTACATACAGGTGCTACCTTATTACCTAAAAACAGGTACTACCATGTTCTCTAAAAATAGATACTGACTCACCCTTCTTTTCCTTAAACACAGGTGCTAACTTATCAGCTAGTCTCATTAGTACTTGCAGAAATTGTTATCACCCCTAAACACAATGTCACTTTGCCCACATACCTAATCAACTGAAATTAGTTCTGGAGGAGCTGTGAAGGTCTGTTAGTGAACACCTGGCACGTTGCACTCGACAACTAAATATCGCTTTGAATTACTAGAAGCCAGACAGACAAGGAATAGTGTAACAAAATGGCAGACACCATGTCAAATTTGTGTGTGAGTAATTAAACTTCAATTATAATTACTTCCCTGTCATACTATAATTAAAATGCCTGTATATATTGTAATAATGGCAGAATATAAAATGGCAGCCTGCTGACTGTTAAAAGTAAGCATCAGTGTTAAGCTTCAGATATTGTGCGAATACAAGAAATGTTCTTTAATGCTTTGATTTTAGATAATGGAAGTAAATGTATTCCTCACAGATTAGAGGATTTTCTTTTGTCACCCAGCCTTCTAAACCTTCTTAGCATAGCAGAGCTGTTGCTTGGCAACCTGTGTGGAAATATTAGTTATTTCAGTGTCCGTGGCTGTTTGGAAGTTCTTCCTGAAGCAGCGCTCTAACAGGGCATTCTGTTTTCATCTGGGGATTTCAGCAAAAGCACAACCTCCAATCTGAGAGCCAGCTGAAAAGCAAGCCCAGAGGCTGTAAGAAATTATATCCCTATACCAGTAAACAGTATTTGCATCTCTCTGGACCACTGGCAAGAAAAAACAAATTTGCAACCGGACTGTGGCCAATTCATGTCCTAGAAAGGATTATTGACTAAAAAATGTAAAAATGAATGGGAAAAATGCCAAGACACTGGTAATAAATCTTCATTAATCAGAAAAATAATAATTCCATAAAGACTGCACAGGCAAATCACACCAAACACAGATGCTTCAAAAGCCTGTTTTATGTTTAGTGGGACGCTTTGACAATATGCTTTCATTTTGATTACAAGTTCAGACTAAAGACAACATGGGAGTTACCAGGAGTGACATATTTCACTAAACATTTGGACACAACAATGTGAATGCACAACGCCAGCTGAAGACATGTTGTGAACAAACTCTCTTTAGTGGCTTAAATATGCAAAGAGCTAGCGCTACATGGCCCATATATAAAACATAATACATAAGCTTTAACAGGGTCCCCTGTGTAACCCTTAATAACACTAACAATGACAGCACACATAGCGACCGCTGGAAAAGAGCGTCAAGACACAGCCCTCTGGAAATTTCCGTGGCGGGAGATGTAGGGGAAAAGCATGAATGAAAGGCAGTAAATCAGTTGAGAATAAGACTGCATGCACAGCAGATGCTGGATGAATTCACATATATCCTGGAGTTTAGCAGCTTTAAGCCTGTTTCTTCTGCAAGTATTCGATTTGAAAAAACTCAAGTCGCTTTGAATAAAAGCACCTGCCATGCAACTGAATAACGCTGACATTTTAATCGCTTCTTTTATTACACGCTGCACTATGGCCCTCAAGCCTCAAATCCTTGTGACAGAATGTTCTTCAAGCGCCATAGCAACACTGATTATGAATCTGTCATGCCGCTGGACTCCTCAAAGATGAGTCTGAATCTGAAAGCGAGCATCTGGATCCGAACGAGCCTTTAGGAGCTGTCAGCATCTCAAGTGCACGCTGACTCCAAGAAACGTGAATGAAGGTCATGCTTTTGTTTTCTGTAAGCAGTGAGACTCCTGTGTGGCCCCTAAACAGGAGCAGAGGAGTGTTGCAGCACCTCCTCAGGGACCGCGAGCTTGGCTGCTGGGAGCCTGTAGGAGAGCTACACTGGGATGCGGTCCTGGAGCCACAGGAAGCGTAACAGAGCCACAGCAGCTCCCAGGTGCTCTCAGGTCGGCATGACAACAAAAGCATGCTGAGTGGCTGCGAGAATCTTCTGGAAATATGTCACATGTGACCATCCTTAACACACCTGAAAAATACACCCATAATTTACTAAGTCTGAAACTCTGCCTGGTATAAAGGCATAATGTCACACACAGAAATTAAGATATATAAAGGTATAATTATCAAATTTATAATTGAACATAAGTATGTGTAACTTCGTATCTTTTCTATTCACTGACTGCTGTAATTAGATAGGTGGGGCATTCTCTCAGGAGGACCTTAATAGATCGCTGTGTTACCACTCTGATAAAGCTGTTTTCCAGTGTACATGGTCTTAAAACTGATCTGACATCAGCCATGCCCACTCTCCAGACATCAGAGAAGCACCTTGGTAAAGGTGCTCTGAAGCTATGCCGTGGAGGGATTAAGACCACGTGGTTTAGTCAGCGCTGCAGCGTTATGCTTCAAGCTGAGAGAATGAAGGCGCCCTTCTGGCTCAGATAGCTGTTGACCTTCTTCTATACAAGGATCACACATTGCTGGATATCAGGACAGAAGGGCAACACTGGAGGTCAGTGCTGGAGATCAGACCTGGCGATCAGTGCTCAAGATCAGAGATGGTGATCAGTGCTGAACAGCAACACAAGAGATCAAAGCAGAAAACAAGTTGGAGCTCAGCCCTGGACAACAGAACTGGATTGCAGCATCACTGATCACAGTTGATGGTTAGAGCTGGAGATCATTGCTGAACAGCAGTGCTGGAAATTAGTGCTGGAGATCAGACCTAAAGCTCAGAGCAAAAGATCAGAGATGAACACCAGAGGCGAAGACCAGAGCTGGCCATCAGCACTGGAAGGAAATCAGAGCTGAAGAGCAGGCAGGGACTGCACAAAACAACAAATTCCATCTTTAGCCTGTAAAACGTGACCAACACAGAAATCTAATCTTTACCTCCAGCAGATTCTCCTGTTTGCCACAGTCGCTTTCATCATTATAACTTTCCAAGTCTATGTTTTTAACCAAATCCACTTTCACAGTATTCACAGCATAGCCATCAATTTAACAGTTTTACCCATTTAACAGCCTACTTGGTGGTTAGCAAACATCGTTCACCAAAGAATAATCACAGCTTTCAGCTCTGGGAAATCAGTCCAGTTCCTTAATTATACTGGTTTAACGGTGCTGACAATCATTCTGTGTGGATGAGGCCACATTAACCGTGACAGAAAGCGCAAACACAGCGTAAACACAAATACAGCCACAGTGTGATGGTGCAGTAGCTGCTTTCAGTTCCTCCCCCGGTGCCCCGTCTGGGGAGGGTGGGGGCAGATGGTGCCCCTGTAGGGGGGTTACACTTACCATCTCCCTGTGGTTGGGGTAGTAGATCTGGTCAATCAGCGGGAACTCCTCAGGCCCCAGCTGCTTGTACAATCTGGACATCTGAGCGAACTGAAGCAAGAGGCAAGTGCTGCTATGTTAGGTTTCAGCAGTGATCACAAGCTAACACGGTGTACACATGAGCCTGTTACAGTCATCACACGCTAACACGGTGTACACATGAACCTGTTACAGTGATCACACACTAACACGGTGTACACATGAGCCTGGTACAGTCATCACATGCTAACATGGTGTACACATGAGCCTGTTACAGTGATCACACGCTAACACGGTGTACACATGAGCCTGGTACAGTCATCACACCCTAACACAGAGTGTGCACATTAGCCTGGTACAGGCAACAACTGTTAGGTGACAACTCTACCCATGAAAAACCCCCTTAGGTCATTGAATCGGCATTTGCTGTCAGTCCCCAGGTCAAAATATAAATCTGGACATGACTGTGGCGGGCCTAAATAACAGAATGCGCCGCCTCTTTAACTTTGATCTGAGTTTTCTCTTTTGAAAGCCAAGATGTCAATGAAGCAGTGTACAGCAGTGTACCTTCATCTAAAAGAAACAGGACACTCCTTTGAAGACCATAATGTGCACATTTTGGATGGAGAAGATAGGTGGTTTGAGAGGGGAGTCATATCATGTGAAAATGAAAATTGAAAATCCTTCCCTCAATAGAGGCGGAGACCTCAGACACAACCTGTCCCCAATTTTTCATGCTGCTCTTGCATGAGTCCCCAGGAAGATTAAGACCATTTCACACATCCACCAGGCCAGCCACTCTTACCAACTTTGCATTGGACAAAGGGAGCAGGAGTCAGGACATCTACATCCCTACGACTCTCTGCCTTTATACAGCTAACAAGCCTATCCAAGTATGTTGAGTACTGAATCCACCCTGGAGGATAAATATGAGGTCCCTGACCAATTTTGACTTAGGCTGAAGAAGCTACTTGGATGAGCAGTGAAACATTTTAAAACAAAACCGAAAACTCTTTTATTCTCTCAGGCCTTTTGTGTATAGTACAATGTTCCCCTTTACACTACATGTTTTATCTCTATTCTGTGCAATACTATGTTGTATTTTACCCTATTCTGTGCATTACTATACTGTATGTTACCCTATTTGTTAATGTTGTCCTTACATTGTCTTTTATTTATATCTCTATTCTGTGTAATATTAAACTGTATTTTACCCTGTGTCTTTGTCTATGTATGTATTTTGTGAAGCACCTAGGTTCATCTCCAAGGTCAATGTTAGGTGCTATATAAATAAAGGTTGATTTGACTTGATTTGATCACACCCTAACACAGAGTACACACATCAGTCTATTACAGTGATTACACCCACACACAGCATATTAGCTTCTTACATTTATCACACTGTGACTAGCTGGTAGCAAATGTTGCTTCACATCTCAAGGTTATTGATTTGAATGTGGTTTTTGGCACTGTGTGTATAGTTGCATGTTCTCTTTGTGCATATTAGGATGACGATCTTTACGCTGGCCTAAGTGTGTGCCTTGGGATGGACTGCCAGTCTATTCTTTGAGTATCCTGCCTTGCTGCCTGAGGTTGGTTGCTGGACACCCGACACCAGGATAGGTGATTAGAAAAAGAACAGTATCATTTTTGCCATAATACAGTGTCAATCAGCTTTACGTTTTTGATTTTTCATCTAGTAGAAGACGAGTATTAAGAAATTTCAGAGAAATGTACAATCATTTAAAATATGAGAATATGACCGTTTTCCTAATTTTTCATGATCAAGATACCCCAGACCATCCATCTCATAAAGCATTGTAGTGCAACACAACACACACAGCTGAAGAACTCACCACCCAGGGCTTGTCACAGAAGTTGTACACAGAATGCATCGAGTTGACGCTTGGCAGTCCAGCATACTGCAGCCCGATCACGATGTTCCGAAAATCTCCGTTCTTTGCCATGCTGAAGGCATGTTGACGCACCAGCACAAAATCAGGCCGGAAACACCTGGGGGTAGGACAGACATTCTAAAAAGCCCGTCACACAGAGGTGCCTGGCTGATTATCCGGTTCCTTCAAGGTCACATGACTCCATCTGAGGTTTCACCCAGAAGCCTTTGTCCTCCTGCTGTAATCTTCCATTTCAATACATTTACTTTTTGCATATGACAGTGTTTCTCTGAGTTCCTTAAACTGTCATATTCTTTGTAAACAGACTACCATTTCTGGTCACATTTGTTCAGTTTTCTGTTGCACTATGGCAAATCTCAGCAGTACAACCATTTGGCTATAAATGAACCTCTGTACTGATCACAGGATCGGGCACTTACTTGGTCACCTTGTTACCATTGCGGATCGCTTCAATGTCCACGCTGTAGCTGCCGGTGGCGTGGGCCACCAGGTTAATCTCGGAGAACTCTGCCTGCAATGGAAAAGCCGGTGCATACAAGCTGTTGGAAAACAGGTCTTACCCCCATCCCAGTCCCGAGTCTACAATCGGCCAATCACTCACAGCCCTGCCTGACTAACGAACAAGGGGCACGCCGTGACAGGCATCTGGCTTTTGGCTCCATTACCAGTACGTTCCAATTATGGCCTACAGCATGCCTACCAGTGTCACGCTTTGCTCAGCTCACGGGATCAGCAGTGCAGAATATGTTCACAACATGACAGTCAATCACGTCACGTCCCTGGTGTGAAAGTGAGCGCCTCTCACCATGACACCACCAGCTACTTCTATAAATCCATAACTCTGCTCATGTCTTACTAAAGCATTACAATAACACTCTTTTTATTCCCTCAAAACAATTCAACAGTAAACATATGAACACGTTCAGCTGAGAGGTTAAGGTTACAACTTGTAAAAAATATTCTAAAAAGCAAGTGTCATAGTGCAAGATGACATCCATATCTTGGGAAGATGGAGTTCTCATAATGTCCTGAAAAGATACATCTGCCAGATTACCATAACAAGGCCCCAAGTCTGACCAGTGTGTTTGTTTATTTGCTAATCAGGTTTAATTGGAGTTGTGTAGTTCAGCTGAAAGTACACACACACACTGATGAGAGAGTAAAAGACTTGAGGGGGAGTCCTACCTGCTCGACTTTGATGTCAAATTCTCCATGGAGTTTCTTTCCTTTAAAGAATTTAGCCCTAATTGCAACAAAAACAAACATAGAGAGAGAAAGAGAGCGAGAGAGAGGGAATTTTGAGTATTCGCTCACTATACTATTTCCATCCATCCATCCATTATCTTAACCGCTTATTCCTGGTGAGAGTCGCGGGACTATTTCCATTCAATTTCAATTATTTGATTGCAACTATTGTTTAATTATCATTTTCTGGTGTCATGGAAACTTAAGTTTCCTTCCAAGATGTCTCCTAATTAGGTTCCTGGTGAAACGTTTATAGCACATCGTTATCTGTCAGACACAGACTGCGGTGCTGTTGACTTCTCATGAGCCATGCCAGAGCGGAGCGCTGTGTTCTGGTTCTCACCATTTCTCAACTACGATTTTTTATGTGATGCACCATGAAAGGTTTGGACCTGCTCTGTACCATAAATCATCAGAATCAGGACGTACTTTTAACCGGATTGTTATGAAGTTGCGTTCTACCATTGACTAAATACGGCATCGCTATATAGTTGATCCAAGTCCTGCTGAATAAATATCCTGCTTCAGTGCATCAGTTTTCAATAACTGTTGTAAAACCAGTATTACAGAAGGCAAACACTTTGCTGCATTTCAGATGAAAATTAATCCAGTGACGTACAGTCATTGGCATGAAATGGAAGTAGTTCTCAGTGCAATTTGTATTTCTTATTCTATGCTTGTTTATTTTAAATATTTATATTAATCATTTGTGAACTGAATATCCAATGTTATGCAGCCTAATTAAGCTCAGGGCAAGGGTAGTCAGGCTAATTTTAATTTAGCTAATATGCATGTCTACTTGGCATCGGTGCATTTCCTTTTTTTAAGGTCAGTAACTGCTTTCTGTCTAAACATGAATAACTGCTAATGCAGCATTTTAAATAGGGCAACCCAGCTGTTGTATTTTAAAAACATCATGGCTAGCGTTGGCTGATCACGCCAGTCATGACTGTGTAACAGAAGAATGAAGGAATCTGTCCTGACCCTGCTGTCTGTGTGCTCAGTCCTGCTTGACTCTGTAGTCGCTCGCCTGAACAGATGGCAAGAGTGTGGGGCGACATGACATATTTACCACAGCAGAAGCACAGAGTTGCAGTTTTTAACATACCACACACAATATTCCCTGGCTCCTATCAAAATGCTGCTAAAATTGCATTCTCAAGTGTTCTGGTTTTGTAGCCTTTTCAAGTGAACTTAAAGAGCCCTTTCAGGCAGCATAACAATAATGCCTCAAGCAATAATGCTTCAAACCAAACAGGCAAATCTACGGCCAGCAAAAATTGCAAAGGACAATATGATGATTACATTACTACTATTTCTATCATTATTATTATTTTACTGTTACGAAACCTGAGGGGAAAAAAATGTCAACAATTTCCATGAAATGAATGATTTCATAGCAACTAGCAATTAATTCATGATAATGGATATGAAAACATACACACACACACACACACACACACACGTGCTCAGATGCACATGCACGCACATATAAACACGTACACACACTGTGTATGTGCAAACACATAAACACACACAAATGCTTGCTCACACACACCCATAACACACACACAAACACACACGCACTCACACAAATGCTCGCACACACACATGCCCGCACATATACACACACATACACACACACACACACGCGCACACACAATAGTACAGCAGGCTCTTTAGAGACATAATATGATATACCAAAATGTACCAAACTTAAACAGGTTCTCAAGTAGACCAGGGTGTACTGGTGTCTGTAGCATGTCATTACTTTTTAATTAAAAGCATTTTCACTGAAATTAAATTTAACCTTGCTCATCAGCAGAACCTAAGCAATTTGTATTTCACGCACCTTGAACAGAGAGAACCGGCCTCTTGTGATATGAAAAATGTCAACCGCTCACATTATCAAAGATAAAGGACGCCTGTGGTCTGAATTGTATCGGAAATGTAGAACTCCTCCATATCTTTTGCAAATGATCAGTGTTTCACTGGTATTAATTTGATCATCTGTTTATTGTATTTATATTTATTTCATTAAGTAGCATATTTACAACAATTGACTGTGTATATTAGAAACAATACATTGAGATTTTTATTATACCTCATAATAAGGTAAGCCGTCATTTACATTCTTGTCACAGTCAGCATTGAACCCACAGAATTTTGAGAAAGATATCACTGGAGGAGAAAATGTTCCCCTGTGTTCTGACAAAGTCTGGTCCCTGAAACTTTTGATTGCTGGTGTTTTGTTAAAGTTGGTGCAATGCAGGCTTTTACCTAGTAATCACCTAATGGGGTTCTTTTAAAAAGGCAACAAAACTGGAGTGAGCCTGCAATATTCGCTCAAAAGCACCACAGTAATAAACTGGTTTCATGCTGACACTGTTCTGACTCACAGCCGTAGCTGACAGCTGTGTCACATGACCAGCACCCCATCAGTTCTGTCAGCACTTTATGAAAACAGCTAAAAAATTCCGTACTGCCATTCGTATTGGTTACATGAACCGAGCAGCAAAAATTTACAATTTAATATGAGACACTGTAAGCCAAAGGTGATCAGATTTGTGTCGAGTATTTATGGTGATTTATTGATATCTATTATTTTACTGATGACTGCCACTTAATTTTCATATGAATCTATTTATTATTTTTCTGTGATCCAATTAGAGTCATGTGATAGGAAGCCTAGCCCAGAAATCAGAGAGAATAAGGCAATTTACAAATTGGACAATTGGTCATGCCATCATGGCACTCAACCTATTAAGTCACAGAAATTGATGTATCCTTCTAGAATGAGACATGGTTTCCCTATGAGGCACATTCCCATTATATTAGCTGCTGAAATTTTTACCCACAATGCAGTAAAACTACTCTCATTTCAATTCAATTCTTTTTTATATAGTACCTTTCCCAACAAGTTTTTTCCATGGTAAGTATTGTGAAGCAGTTAAGGACGTTCACTTGAGGTTAAATGAACAAATAATAATATTTTTATGGTCTAAATGCTTTATATTTTTGTATATGTTGAGAGAATGTTATGTACCAGTTTTTAAATGTGTCCCCACATTACAGTAACACCTTATCCTCTGCTATGTGTTCATCTATTTGTTATTATATAAAACAGCTGTACATGTCTGCTATACTAATGTATACATAAACCTGTGTTTTAGGTACATGGAAAACCATTCTAAAATAAATTAAGAGCAACTAAAATAAACACAATTAAATAATACAGTCAGCTGGGTATTTTATTGTGAAAATGTATTTACTTTTTTGCCTTAATCCTGAAGAAATGAAATGTAAAGAAACAACAAAACTTTTGTCTCACTTATTTCCTTGGAAACAGGAAATCTGTGAAATATGATGGCTACAATATTTCATAGACAGCCGACATTGGTAGTGGGCCACTTGCTGTATTAAAGACAGGTGCTTGCATTTACATACATTTTTCATCAACCTTCTATGTGGCTGCAGTCATGCATGGTCCATGCATTGATGAACAGCTGCACATGTACAGTACTTGGTCCAGATGAAATAGGAGTCAAAATAAGCTTCAGCCCAGGCCGTGAGCATCTAGGAAAGCTAGTTTTGCTACATGGAGTCAACACATTCTGTACATGTTAATGCTGTTGTAACTACATCAAGCTAGAGGTTGACGAGGCTTATGGGATGGAATTTCTAAAACCCATTTACTTCAGCATGTGTCTCTCACTGAAGGTCTGGCTGGATTTTAGTGAGTCACAGCTAGCCTGGATCGAGTCACTCAGAGATGGAAGCCTCTTCTGTGAGTATCTGTGTGTTTTTACATTCCAAGGATGACACTCGACGGCCGCATAGAGGAGCCCAAAGCACATTTCGTCAGCCCAGGAGTCATCTCTGTTTAATTAAACAGCTACAAAATTGTACTTACATGCAGCTGGAAACAGCACAGCAGAAAAGTGGGCACACTCCATGTGCTAATTATTAGTTTTCACGAGTCTAGCAACGTGGAAAAAGTAGAATCCCCGAATCAGAATCTTTCACATTTTGAAATGTTTAAGTTTATTAAGGTCATACTGGACACTGATTCATCGTTAATGCTGAATCACAAAGTGCAGAATCGAAAAGCAACCCCAGGCCGGCTAGTAAGAGAAAAATGTTTGCCTGACAGTAACAACTTATTGTTCTTCATCATGAACGCCCACCTTAAATTGGGTATTAACAAACAAGTTACAACACTGCAACGAAACACAGTGGGAGCAGTTATTTGAATGTATAAACAAAGATTGTAACAAAAATTATAACAATATTCACTATGGTTTTAGCATTTAATGCTTTCAGACTGTCAGAGCAATTTACAATACAGCACATTTATAAATGCAATCTGTCATCCTGATATGAGACCGCAGACTTTAAAATACTGGGTGTTTAATCAAAGTGAATATATTGTTGGAAGTATAGTTGGAAGTTATTTCATTAAATATTACAAAGACTGGGATAGAAAAAAAACACCAGACTGTTAGGATGCTGCAGGGTAATCTATCATGCGTCACTGTAAAAAGATCCCTGTACAGAAATTAAGGTACGAAAGCTGTAAACTTGACACTAAACCCGAATGATTAGGAACATTAAGATTTCGTCTTTGGCACCTAGATGTTGCACACTGAGCGACACTCATGTCTTACAGAAAAACCCAAGTGTCTAGAGTTGGCAGGTAGCAAACAGTAAAAACATGGATGGAGGAAGAATGGAAAAAAAACAGGCAAACAGTTGAATAGGGCTCACATGGTGCATGTGGGAGAGCAGAGGAACACAAAATAGCTGCTGCTTAAGGACAGCAATGAAGAACGAGGACCTACAGCCTTAAGGAAGTCAGCCCTGCTAATAACGCCAATAAAATAGCATAACTCACTTAAGGTAAGAAGCTAAAAAAAAAAAAAGAATGGCCTTTGAAAATAAGCAGAGTAAATAGACTTCAGTAATGGAGATGGTGCAGGAGTAGTGTGGAGAAGGAGCAGAAAACATGGGGATATATCAGGAGACATGAGTGATGCGGTACAGCAGTTTATCAGGGCCTCGGATGCTTCCTGTGTGGAGGACACATTGCTGAGCTGAGCTGAGCTGAGCTGAGCTATCCAAACCCCCAGCCCCACCACACCAAGACAGACACTAAGGAAGAATAGAGAAACAAGGGCACTTAGGGGCAAAAGAAGGTCTTCCTAAAATGAGTCTGCTGACACCACAGCCCAATAGTGGAGACTTGTCGCTCTCCACTGAAGAACTGCTGTTTACACAATTCCTCTGTTAAAAATCCAACAGTTGCACAATAATCAGACCAGCCAAGCCAAACATGGTAATCATATTACACCTGTAATTATTATAACTATGCTGATTGTGTTAATTGCTCACTGCTTTAAGCATGAAACAAAGCAACAGCCACCTGGTCAAACTGAACCGTATTAGCATCAATGCAAGCAACACAATTAGCCCCTAATAGCGCCAGCTACATGCAGCAGAATACAACAGGAAGCCATTTAAAGCACGTGTGGATGGCCTGCAAATGTGTCAGGCAAACAGCAGAAAAGCATGAAGTACGACATCCACTGCTTCAAAAACAAGGCTGTACCACAAGTATACAATCCCTGTTATTAACCAACCAGCAGCTGTAAAATAATCAGGCAGCTGACCATCAGCTAACCAATCAGCAGCCAGTCAATCATTATATAATGCCATGCATCCCTCAATGCTTAAGGAGACAGGCTGTGAGATCAGAGAATTGCACAGGTAGGTCTCAAAATGAAAACAACTGCCAGAGAAAGAACGATAACTTTAATTGTGTTCATAAGATATCCAGACACATAAATTAGCATGCTTTATTCATTCATATGCAGAAATCATATCCAAAGCACAATCTAGATGTACAACTAAATCATCAAACAAAATGAAACGTACGTATCCTTTGAATGGTTATTACAGACTGAGATCAAACTAAATGAAAACAGAAACCAAACTGAGGCTAGACCTTTTACCTGGGTTTTCCCCCATTGTTTTGCTTTATAGATGTAAATCTGTAATAACAGGTCAAAAAAGTCTTTTACACAAATAACATTAAATCCCACACGATATTTTAATGAGGCTTTAGGAACATTTTAATCCAGTTGGACCATAATTTCACCCATATATGATTTGATAGCTGTGGGTTTTAAGAACCCAGGGGTTTAGCCATACTTAATCTGCTAAACAATATTTTTGTTGATACTTCATTACAGCTAAACGATGCACATTCATATCATTCACAGCATATCTACCGACATTCTCTCGAAAACAGAACACAATGCCTGCATTTATTTAGTAAATAGTTCAGGTTGAACAGTAATGTCAGTAGAAAATGTTTTTTTATTAAAATTGTAATTTTAACAGCAATGAAGAGGAAATAGCTCATAACAGCAGGACGTACATTGGTTAATGAGCTTGCCTGTTAAATTCTCACAAGGGACTCTGGTGCTGTAAACCGGAGAAAAGTACTTAACCTGAATTGCTCTAATAGACATACAACTGCAGAAAATTAGTAAACTGCAATATCTGTAAACTATGCAGAATAAGTGTCAGGGGCGCAATTAATAAATTTTTTTTTTTTTTTTTTGCATTTTTGTAGATGGCACAGCACCTAGGCATGACTTCCGATGACACAGGAAATGTACCTACCTGCTTCCACGTTCGTGGGAGCTGTTAAGTGGGATGGTGACTTCTTCCTTTTAAGAAAATGAGATATTTAATGCTCAATGATCAATGTTTGATTGTGCTGTCTGGAAAAGCCTCAGTTCCCCACAGATTAGCTCATGAATGTTGCAGTGTTGAACTCGTTTTTAATTATTTATTTGGAATAAAATGTCAAGGAAATAATTCAAGGAGCATGGAATATTAAGAGTGATCAGGCAAAATACTGTATAACTCGGGTCAGTAATTAATACCATGCACTTTTCCAGAATACTAACACCCAACTGACTAACCTTAGGGGTACATATTTGAAAAGAATATTTTCACCGGACTTGTTTTTTAAAAGCTTCATTTTAAGCTTATACGTAACATGAGATAACATTATTAATAAAATACCCGTGACCGTCTGTGTCACGAATTTTAATATCAAATGATAGGCCAACCCACAACTGCACGGCTAATTACCGGCATGAAGCTGGCCATGTTTTAGAGATGTACAACATTCGGGATGAAAACTGGCCGTCAACTTCAATTAATCGGTGAAGGAGAAAAAATAGACGGAAAGGCCGTTATTTGGCCAGGTTCATTTGCTGAAAAGGAGCGATGAGCCCAGTTTTTATTTTACTATTCTAAAATGTTCACCACAATGGATTACATCGATAAATTTACTTAAAATACGAATGCAATGAAAGATCGCGTGAAAATCTAAGTGCTACATTTCGGTCGCTATGACAAGAAAGATTATGATGATTGCAAACATCGCGTATAAGGAGCGGGTTAAATGAATGCCATGGGTCAGCGTGCGCACACGAAATTGCGAAATGACAGACAACAACGCGACACAGTGTGAGAAACTGCAAATGCCACTGAAATGTTTGCACTTTTGCCAGCCGACTGTTATCCTGAGAACTACACGATAAACAGCAGTTGCCCGTAGGAATCGTCACAGCAGAGCAGCAGCGAAGCCCAGCGCTGTAAACTCCTCCCTGCGCAAGGCAGTCTGCGTCACCGGACAAACTGTCATCGCTATAAATATATATATTTTTTTCATACTTTGTAACATCTCCCTGATCTGATGTCTTACATCACCTCAAGCAGGCCCACGCCTACTAATGCGTGTCATCAAGGTGTTCATAAAGGTGCGCATATATTATTTCATCACATCCCATTTTGCTCAGACGCAGCAGAGAATTAATATCAAAATTATATATAGTTCAATATGTAAGCACCTCCGTCGACTAATGTCATATTTATCGGTGCAAGAAACAAAGGGATGAACCTAATTAATGCTTGTAAGCAGACAATCTACATCAGTAATGATGACTCATTGATCTTAGCAGTTTTTGTTTTTTTTTTTTTTGCCTGTGTGAGAGATACGGCATTACATTTTAACAGTGAACAGTATTTCAGACCACTGTACTATCCTTTTCAACAGGTAGCCTGCTGTAGTCCACTATTTAATCTAATTAACGTTATTTTCGGTGACTGTGTAAGTGATGTGAGGAATTTGAAATTCTGTACTGTTTGTAAGAAACGAAATAATATACCTTCGGGTGCTTAAAATGGTCCTTACCAGTCTGTCTGCTGGTCATCGATCACCAGGAGGATTTTGGCTTTGACCCCGCCAGTCGCTCTGTCTGTAGCTTCGTTGAATGTCGCAGCTGCAGCCGCAGTGGTCTGTTTTACGGCGTTGGAGATGGAGGTGAAAAACCCGGTGCCGGTGGACTGGCTGCTAGACTGGCGCCTTTCCTGCGGTCCCGGTGACACCACCGGGCTGGGCTGCGGCGGGTCAGGGCGCTGCAGGTCACTCATATAACCATTCGGCAGGTTGGACATAAAATTGCTGTCGGACAGTCGGCGACGCAGGTAATTCATGTCTGCGAGAGATGCTACAAATTTTCCAAGATGATGCGGTTTTTTTCAGTCCGTCTAGATGAGAGACAGGCACCTGCGAATTAGTTAAATGTGCGCGATGCGTTTATGAACTATTTCTGACGAGTCGGTGTAAATGGAAACGCAATTCGCAGACGCTAACAGCGAACAGACACGTTAATGTGCAAAAACTCCATTCAACACATTTTAACATTACAGGCAGAGATTGTTCACCTGCGATCTCACGCAATCAACGTTTTAGTAAAACTTGCATGACAATACATAGGAAATCAAAAACCACCGTTTAAAATCTCAGTCTGGTATGTATATTAAAATACCTTGGACTCGAAGGATGAGTAGTTTCACCACTGGGGCTTTCGCTTCAAATATTTTCCTTTTCCGAAAGCTTGATCACATAGGCCAGCATCTCTTACAATAGCCCTTATTGCTTAATCATTCAGCCACACGTTTGATGCAAAATCGAATTTCTACAGCACAGAGCGGCAGGGAGTATACACGAACACGCCTGCGTTGAGAGGCTACCGTTACTATACTGATGTCGGTGATACAGAATGTGTGTGCACGTTGCATCAATTAATTATTTTTTTCTGCTCGCTTACTAAAACTGAAATTAAAGCGAATTCAACAGTAAAATCATTTGCAAAGCATTGCTCGGTATGCTTGCCTTTCTGTCCAGACCCAGGCGTACGGGAGCGGAGGTAAGGACTGAGCGTCAGAATAATCTTGCAATTGCAGCACCCTCCACCAACCCAATCCTTCCTCGCCCGTTCCCAACTATTTTCCTTGTCCCTCGTCACCACCCCCGACTTGAGATCACTCTGACAAATGGTACATTCTGATGGGGGGCAGCAATTGCTGAGTCGTGAGGGAGGATCTATAAAAAATTAAACCAAGGGGCGTTGCCAAGGTTGAGGATGCATTTGTGTTTGTGGTGAGGGGAGTACAGTGGTTGTCAGAGGTATTTCTTCTACATCGTGGGATACATAGACATATACACAGAAAGTGCATGGATTCGTTCGTGACTTATTGATTTTCCTTCGTTGCCTGGTCTCGGTGTGGAGCACGGTGTACTAAGAGGGGCAGTCAAGGGAAACTACGAGGGACTTGCATGCACAGAATAACACCAATTCGGTCATATCACCAACAGACCAGTAAATAATTGCATAAAGCACGACACGTCAGACGTTCACTTTTGTGTTACTAATAACTAAATTCGAATTGGTTCGTTGAAGAGGTACAAGTGGAGATTTACAAAGAATTATTATAAATGAGAGAGGTGTGATGAAACGCTGGCGATGCTACCCCAAACGAAGCATACAAAGAGCTCCTGCTTTCCCAGCACGCTGCTTAGCTTCATTCCTGCACCGTCTGGCACTTTCCTTAAGTCGATGTGCGAAACTGCGCTGTTACTTTCTGCCAGTTTAAATAAAGAGTAAAACCGTTACAGTGTGAAGTATTTTTATTTCACCATTTTGTGGTGATACAACAATTTAACCGCATAACCAGAGAAACCATATCAGGTTGAAGTTTTGCTAATTTGTAATCTCTATTTAAATAATAAGTTAAATCCCCCAGAGGTAGTAAAACAAAGACTAACGCTGCGTGTTGTGTGTGGGAGTGTGTGAAAGGACAAAACGAGACTCGTGACTGCAATTGTGAATGTGCGCTCGCGCGCGTTTGCGTGTGCGTGAATGAGTAAATGTGTGACAAATGCATTATTTTGCTGGTCTATGTAGGTGTGAAAGAATACAAAAGATTGCATGTGACTGCACGAAAATCCGTGTGTGTACATATTGATGTGGGAGAGAGAGAGAGACAGAGAGAGAGACGGGGGGGGGGGTGGTGTTTGTGAAATTAAACCGCGAAAGTGACCAGTCATAGCGTGCTGTGATCTGACTGTGATGGAAGAGGAGCACATCAATGCCAATATGAGCAATACAAGGGCAGGGTTAAGATCCACTTCAAGGTCGGTGAAAAGGTGCAGTGGATCGTGAGAAGGACAGGCTAATGACAGGTCTCAATGTAATACACACCGAACTGTAGGAAGATCACGTAATTGCTGTGACAGCGCTGGTATATAGTCTAAACACTGTAGTGTTATTAGTAATATAGATTTTGGTCAAACTCAAAGGCAATGGTTTTTACTTACTACAATCACATGTAGATTTGGACAATCATCATAATAACCAATCACAATAACATCTGAGGGAAAATATGCAATGCTTAATTGGTCTTTATTTAAAATTTACATGAATATACAGTTTCATAAAGGCAACATGATGTCCCTGTGAGTAAAGTTCGTTACATTTTAGGTTTGTAGATTTCAATCGGGCTTTTGCCACTGTATGTGTGGCATGTTCTTCCTGTGCTGCTTGTAAAAAAAAATAATAAATAAAAACTAATTTTATTAAATTCGAGTTTCATAGTGCATCAATAACAACAATTCTAGGATGTTCTAGTTTACCTTATACAGCCATTAAAAAGACAAAGTGCACATATCTGAAATTAAAATGGCAGCTGTAGGGGTTTTCAGGCTGAAATACATCTGGTTTCCATCCTCTCCTGCTCATCATCCTTTAATGGCCACTGATTATAGCTTTCAGATAGAAACACCTGTGTTGTCTAACCATCTATGTTACTCCTCCCTTCCCCATATATCCAGATGATCATCAAAGCCTACTCTCATTAATACTGTCACAAGACATCCTCAGTTCTGTCTCTCTCTCTCTCTCTCTCTCTCTCGATCGCTCGCTCGCTCGCTCGCTCTCAAAAAGACATATCTTTGAAAATGTGCCACCTAGTGGTGAGAGTAAGCTTCCTACATTTGTGACGATCTATAGTTTCCCACTAGCTTATACATGAAAATCATACTTTGTAATAGGCAGCATATCATTAAATTTGACGTGAAATCGATACTCTGCCTTGCTATTCTGTGCTGTGCTGTTCTGTAGTGTGCTGTGCTGTACTGTTCTGTAGTGTGCTGTGCTGATCTGTAGTGTGCTGTGCTGTTCTATGCTGTGCTGTACTGTACTGTAATGTGCTGTGCTGTGCTGTACTGATCTGTAGTGTGCTGTGCTGTACTGATCTGTAGTGTGCTGTGCTGTACTGTTCTGTGCTGTGCTGTTCTGTAGTGTGCTGTGCTTTGCTGTGCTGTACTGTTCTGTGCTGTGCTGTACTGTTCTGTGCTGTACTGTACTGTAGTGTGCTGTAGTGTGCTGTGCTGTACTGTAGTGTGCTGTGCTATACTGTACTGTAGTGTGCTGTGCTGTACTGTACTGTAGTGTGCTGTGCTATACTGTACTGTACTGTAGTGTGCTGTGCTGTACTGTTCTGTAGTGTGCTGTGCTGTACTGTAGTGTGCTGTGCTGTTCTGTACTGTGCTGTGCTGTGCTGTACTGTACTGTAGTGTGCTGTGCTGTACTGTTTTGTAGTGCTACTGTACTGCTAGCCCAGGCTGAGGGTCACACAGTTCACAACAGAATGGATGAAGAACAAACAGAAATGTAATGCATTAATGATGTTTGATTATTGTTCCTCTGTGGTTCAATATTAGTGTTTCAAAATGGATTCAACGTCAAAGTGTAGTCAGCAGAAACAAGCGAATTACATTTTTAGTTTTTTTAAAAGAAGTTTACACCTCTAGCAACTTCCTACAGAACTTCTTATGTTCCTTCACAACTCAGTACTTCATGAAATTTCTTCTAAACGTAAGTAGTCCAAAGACAGTACGCAGTGGATTAATTTTTACCTAGCTATTTTTGCACCCTTTACTGTTGAACAGTAACAACAACAGATTTTCTTTGTCTTGGGTAAGGCAGACTATGAATTTGCCGGCTTATGAATACCCATGGGGGTTGGGCGGCTACTCTATTTTTTTCTACACTATGGGATTTTTGGTTCTTTGTATTTGCCTTTAACCTTACTAATGTAATGTTTTGTACACCCATTCCTGAAATTTTTCCTGGGGGTGACTTTGTGAAAAATGTAGTATAATAATAATTCGAATTAAGTTGAATGCTGACTCACTCTTGGAGGCTAAGTCCATAAATCAAGCAAGTTATAATTCCCACAAGTATTACCGTTATACTAACAAGATACACATGTAATATTTTTATCACGTTTATTTAATTTCAGTGGTGTGACCCTTAATGTCAATCTTTTAATTTACTGGAATTGTTTTGCACAACAATAAAACAATAGCTTCACGTTTAAAGGTCTTTGCAGCTGTGCTGTTGTGTGAATTTCAAGTGTACCACCAGATGTCAGTGTTTTTGCATCTCACGCTAATTCCATAACGTATAGTGTAATTCTACAGAGTTCGCGTTGTTGTTGAACGGCGGTGCAGGAAAACAACCTTGTAATTTTTTTATTACCTATGTGAGGACACCTGAAATGTATGAAAGATTCTTTACCTTAGTATTCTCAGTTGTTATTTGCATTTTGATTTTCGTTTCTTTGAAAGGAAAGGATTTTCACCTATGAATTCAACATTACATATAATAGATCTTAACTGCAAATTGCACAGTGTAAGCAGTGCCAAAGTCTCAGTGGCTTGAGAAGAAATTATGGTGTCAGAAAAATATTGCTATTAGGTTAAATCTAAGAATTAGAGGTACTGTAGTTTTGTTAAATAAAATAACTGGTGCTAATGGCCTCAGTAATTAATAAAGTATTGAAATTAATATAACTTTAGAGAGATAACCAAATAACTATCATGCAATGGCAATGTCCTCACGGTCCTTTTTATCTCATAGATTCTTTCATGGTCATCACTATCCATCTGGGAATCAGCCCTCCTTTTTAACAGATTTGTATGAAGGAGTAGCAAAAACTATAGCCTCTGGTGCTTTCTTTCTGAAGTGGAGATGTCTCCCTTCTCAGATAAATGACCCAAGTATTCATCTGCACGCACACACACACACACACACACACGCACGCACACACGCACACACACACACACACACACACACACACACACACACACACACAGACACACGCACGCCTGCACACACCCAACCTCACCATCACCAAGACACCTGGACAAAATCCCAGCATATTGGGAGATGAACTTTAAAGGCAGTCCTTAAATGCCTCCCTTTGTGTGTGTGTGTGTATGTGTGTGCGTGCGTGTGTGTGTGAGAACCTC
>JABJVR010010424.1:20977-41277 GCA_025773905.1 Chitala chitala
TCGGTGTGTCTACATGTCACCTGTATTCTGAACACCTGAGTGTCGCTGTGTCTACATGTCACCTGTATTCTGAACACCTGAGTGTCGGTGTGTCTACATGTCACCTGTATTCTGAACACCTGAGTGTCGCTGTGTCTACATGTCACCTGTATTCTGAACACGTGAGTGTCGCTGTGTCTACATGTCACCTGTATTCTGAACACCTGAGTGTCGCTGTGTCTACATGTCACCTGTATTATGAACACCTGAGTGTCACTGTGTGTACATGTCACCTGTATTCTGAACACCTGAGTGTCGCTGTGTCTACATGTCACCTGTATTCTGAACATGTGAGTGTCGCTGTGTCTACATGTCACCTGTATTCTGAACACCTGAGTGTCGCTATGTCTACATGTCACCTGTATTCTGAACACCTGTGTTGTTATGCATGCTCTTTTGAACATTCTTTCCAAAGCCACGCCCTCTCCTGGGTCTGGAACACAGTCCCTATAGTGTACAACAGCACAACTCACTGCAGCTTTGGAATGATGATAATCACTCACAAAGTCCCCATCGGCGCCCAGCCTGAGATCGTGGTCCTTCTCCAGGAGTCCCTCCAAAAGGGCCCAGGCGCTGGATGAGGCCCCTGGACGCACTGGCAGCGGCTTGTAGAGGATGTTATCATACATCTCCTGTCTGTTTTCGCTGTAGAAGGGTGGCTTTACACACACACACACACACACACACACACACACACACAGTTATTTACATTAAGTCCTCTAATGAGACCTGTATATGTACATGAGGATTTTTGATGAATATTTAAACATTAGTACAATACAAATTAAATATTTTAAAAGCAGCTTGTTTGTGAATATGTACAGTACAGAACTGGCTGGCAGCACCACATATTTGCTTGGTTACATCAGTATGCATCTATTAGCACTTCCAAAAGATACATAATTCAGAAAGATATGATAATAATCATAGGTACTCATGGCTGCTTCACAGTGAAGACATGTGACCTATGTCACCTGAAGAGCTACAGTGCAGACATCCTAAACTGAATATCCAACTGTACAAACTGTACACCATTGTGCTCACCAGGCCATAGAGCATCTCATATAGCACAGACCCTAAACTCCACCAGTCCACAGTGTTGTCATAGGGCTGCTTCATCAACATTTCAGGGGCTAGGTACTATTGGAGAGAAGTGTTTAAGCACACAGAAACACACAACTGTTCTTTAGGATGCTGAAGGCACACAGCACAGAGCATACCAATCCCTTTGTGGAAGTCACAAGTGAGCTCTGTACCAACACACGACACACTCATCGTCCCATTAGTCCATCCAGAGCAGAGCTGACCTCCAAGTGTTTGGTTACCTCGGGTGTCCCACAGAAAGTGTTGGTGGTTTCATCACGAGACACGCCTTCCTTGCATAGCCCAAAGTCGGTCAAAACAACGTGTCCCTTTAATGACGACATACAAACTCATATCAGACAAACTGTCCATTACCCCTAAGACTTAAAGGACTTTTGTTGCTTGGGAATGTCCGCCACCAGCACTCATATTCAAAATACATTTACGTGGCCATGCTTGGTTACAGTACAGAATTGGTGGGCTGTGCTAAACAAGGCTTTTGCAAGGTCACAATTTTACAAGGTTGGACTTCCAGTCCAGTGCAGTTTCCTAAAGGCAAACATACACTGTACGTATACATTATCACTATTTCCTTGCAAGAAGCTTAATCTTTATCAACAGTGATGGAAATGACCTAGGATGACATTTAACCAGGATGTAGCTCTCTGAAATAGTTCTCTATGGTAAATACATCGTCAGCAGGTTTGAAACATTTTTCAAAACCGAATTTAAAAAGCTCAAATTCAAATTTAAAAAGTTTCAAATTTACTGGTATTTTTCTGCTTTACAATATCAAAATAAATGAATAAATGCCAAAGACTACTCCACTTACTTCAGAGTCAAGAAGAATATTTTCTGGTTTCAAGTCCCTGCCAACAGAGAATTACTTGCAGTCACCAGCAGTACAGAAACATCTCACATTAATAAGGCTTCATGCATTGCTGAAACTGTTGTGTGAATTTCTCCATAAAATTTCTATAGCAAAAGTGGCATAGTGCAACTTCATCAAATACAGCATGAAGTGACAGGATGCTTTTCTACTTGAAAAGCCTTTTCAGACAAACAAGAAGCAATTCTGGGCCAGGATCACTAAAATAACCCCTGCTGAGGCAAAACTGGGGACAATGCCAGACAGAGCCCCAAATTAAATGAACTCCTCTACAGACAATTTGAAAAGATTCAATTAGTGTCTGATGACTTTGGCACACAAAAATGTTGAAGAGTTGAAGAGAGACCCCCCCCCCCACCCCTCTGAGTGACGCTGCAGAGCAGGTGAACGCCTGCCTCACCCATTAGGACCATCTGAATCTGAGTATGCCAGATGCCAAGCTTAACACCAACCCCATTTACCTGTACACAATGTTCATGGCATGCAGGTACCCCAAAGCACACCCTATCTCCGCTGCATAAAACCTGGCTCTAGGCTCTGGGAAAGTCCGCTCTCTTTGGAGGTGAAAAAATAGCTAGAATGACAAGAATCTGGTTAAAAAAGATAGCCAGCTAAAGGGCTACCACCTCACACCCATTCCTAGGCATCCACCAGAATTCCTGATGCTACTGCAATGGCACAAACAGTTTGTCTGTAGGTGCTTCTCTGAGGGTCTGGACAGGCCTGTGTGGTCATTACCCGGTAAATGTGCTTGCACACCACGAAAGACAGACCTTACCTCTCCGCCATTGATGAGGTCCAACACGAAGTAGAGCT
The DNA here is from genome assembly GCA_025773905.1 of Chitala chitala. Taxonomy (NCBI): domain Eukaryota; kingdom Metazoa; phylum Chordata; class Actinopteri; order Osteoglossiformes; family Notopteridae; genus Chitala; species Chitala chitala. The sequence goes on from JABJVR010010424.1 coordinate 23,805, forward strand.
TGTCGACAGTCTGGAAGGAGTAGTGAAGTCCCACCAGGAAGGGGTGTTGCAGGTTCTTCAGAAGCACACTCCTCTCCATCATGATGTGCTTTTCCTGGGAACCAAACACCAGCACGATCACGATCACTAGTGGGAAAGCGCCACAGCAGAACACAAGGTAAGGTGGAACCTGCCTGCAGAAAGGTGAACTGCACCTCACCTCACTCATGCTCAAGATCACCCGCTTCTGCAGCACCTTCACAGCATAAAACGTCCCATCCAGCTTGTGCTTGGCAAGGAGAACCTAATCAATCAGGAAAACAGGGAGGATGCGATGGGACAGTCCACAGATCCTAGATCCCAAAGAAAATCTCTAGGGGTTAAAACCTGATGCTATTCCCTCTTTTTAGATCTAAAAGTTAAAACGAGTGTTCTGTCATGGACACTACTGTAAGCTATGAAGCACAAATCTGTTGTTAACAGAACTGAAGTCATGGGGGTTGTGCCAGACCCCGACACACCAGTCATTGTGCAAAAGAAGATGATGCAGATGTCTGCTACAAAGGATGTTAAGGACATACCTTGCCAAAACTGCCTTTCCCAATGACTTTCAAGAAGTCAAAATCCGATGGCTGAGCACTATGAGGTGGAAAAGCAAACAATTAGATTTTATTTTCTGCTATTTTGCAGAGGCACATACGAGCAAATTAAGAAGATTCTGGTTCTGGTTCGGGTTATATTGAGTCACAGCGAAGGGAAATTTTGTTTACTAGGTAAAACATTGCACAATAATTCATCTTAAAACAGGACCATAAACAATATGGTTCTGCTTTCTAGCAAGAAACGTGCATGGTGCTCTGGTGAAAGTTTTTTCTTCCCTCTGATTTTAATAATTCTATATAAAACACGGGCGTGGATATGAAATAATTGTCGCGTTTTTACCTGTTTGTTACTGTAAATCGGCTAGATTTTGGCTTGCTGGCGTTAGCCTCGAGGAGCATTCAGTAACAAGGGGGCCAGTTAGTAACGGCAGTTAGTAACAACAGTTAGTAACAACAGTTAGTAACGGCAGTTAGTAACAACAGTTAGTAACGGCAGTTAGTAAGAACTACGACGCCAAAAGCAACCGGAGTTGAGGCGAAAACAGAAGCGCAATATGGTTCGCTCACTCAGGTAACGGAATTACTGCAGCAGCAGAAATGTTTTCAGCTCTATTACAACAGCAACAAAGGATTTGTTAAAGTCATCCTGGAGCCAGCTCCACACTGGATGTGCAGACAAAAACATAAGAAGATATAAAAACGAGTTTACAGTTAACACAAAAGGACGTGGATGACTTAGAAACTCACAGTGCTGAACAGGCGGACTGTGCTGTGGCCATTTTTCAAAAGCGCCTTAAAACGGGGAGCAGCCCCAACACGAGGTAGAGCAAAATACTACCTGTCCTGTGTGCACACAATATTGTCTAGTTTATGAAAAATGTGGTCAAATAAAAGGTGTTTTACTTACAAATGTTTGCAAATTTCTAACATAACAGTTTTTGACGATAAAAAATTAAAAATCACATGATGCTCTATATTGTCTGACCCGCTAAACTAAACTCTACAAAGACGGTGCCATGTGATGGAACAGGACAGAGGACAACATTAGTCACGACAGTTACTGCAACGATTTACCCGTTTGAGAAAGCTGTAATAAATTATTGGTGAAAAATCCGTTTGTTTGTTTGTTTGTTTGTATTTAGCTCTCTAAGATGTATTTGTTTGATGTTTACATGGATGTGCTTGATCCAATATTATACATCAAAATGTCCTCTTTTATTCCTCTATCTAATGATATATAATATGTGTTGATTGTTTACATTATGTACCCACAGTAAAACAATATACCTTACCTGTATTTAGAAAAAATTTGGAGAAAAAAAATTGTGTTTATTGCAAGAACTGCTCTAAAATTGTAAAGTAGGTTTCATAAGTGATTAAAAATGATTTCTTAGCATGAGGAATCACACAAAACACCAGACTGCTGTCTTCATTACACTGTTGAAGATGCCCTTAGATTACCAGCTGTATTAGCCAGTAATAGTGTTGCGTTGTGTGTAGTAAGTACTAATATTCACTAATGTGACGTGGGAAGTATTGGATAATTTGTATCAAACATTCAGTTTATTTTTTTGTGCTAACGTGACAGTGCTTTTAGTATTTTACTATGTATTCTCTAAACTAATTGTCATGTTTTTACCTGTTTGTTACTGTAAATCGGCTAGAATTTGGCTTGCTGGCGTTAGCCTCGAGTAACATTCAGTATCAAGTTAGTAACAACAATTAGTAACAACTATATCTATAGTCTAAATCCTAAAATCACTACCGAGCCGAATTACTACGCAGTTTGCAACATTAATAGACAATATTTTTACGAATTACATAGATGGTAGTATTGTAGGTGGTCTATTAATAACCAATATTAGTGACCATCTGCCAGTGTTTATAGTTTATAACAGTTATTATAAAAAAAAACTAGAAAGAAAAATAAACATATAAACGGCTCAGGACTGAAGATTCCACAATGGCATCAAAAGAGGATGTGACAGCACAGGACTGGGAATCGGTACACAAAGAAAAGGATACATATGATGAGTTTCTGGGTATTTTTAAACTATTACATGATAAACACTGTCCAATTAAACAATATTATGGAAACAAGAAATACAAAGGCAAGACATGGATGACGAAGGGTTTACAGAATGCATGTAAAAAGAAGAATGCTTTATATTAAGAAAAGCGGTAAAACTATATAAGTAGATACTTCTTCCTACTCCTTTTCAAACATCCATCCATCCATTATCTGAACTGCTTAATCCTGGTGAGGGTCGCGGGGAAGCCTGGAGCCCATCCCAGAGCACATAAGGCACAGGGCAGGGGACACCCAGGGCGGGGCACCAACCCACCACAGTCCTTTTCAAACATGTATATAAGAAATCAGTTATTTAAATTACCAATTTTCTGGTTTTGGGTTATTGATTCTGTCTTTGTTTTTTTTTTTTTTTTCATAGTATTGTTTATCTGTTGTTTTTTCTCTTATATAAGCCTAGTAACAGCGACTGAGGTAAAACACTACAGTTCACAAGCCGTTCTGACCATGATGAAACAATCAGAGAGTCGATAACTTGTTGACTCACCGAGGATTGGCAGCCGATCCCAGGTTCACATTGCAGATACTGCTGTTCTGTAAGACACCAGGTCCGAGAAGGAAGTCAGAGGTCAGCTCATTGTGGTAACACAATATCTTAAAACAACAACTTAACGTCACACCTTATCATCCTCATCATTCTCATCCTCAGAGTCATCGGACTGGTTTTTTGGCACATCCATCTGGAGGAAGGCTCTGACCTCTGCACTTTGGAAGGAGGATGAAGAGTCGACAGGTGTTAACAGGCAGTATTACACCAAACAGCTACATGGTTAGAGGAGAGCCACTACGTGTGCTGTTTCCACTGCTGTTTTGTACAAAGTTCTGAAATGCCTACTTTATTAGTTCTACTTTTACTTGCACTTGATGGGAAAGCCAGGAGACGTACTGGGTGCTGAGTTGGGGGTGAGACACTATTCCCTGGATGAACTCATGAAGCCCTTTCCTCCTCTGCCTTAAAAACTCTGCAGGTAGATACATATAACAACACTTGAACAATGAACAACAATGAAGGAGTTTACAGTGCCAGCCTTACAGACCGCAAGAGCAGAGAAAACTACGGTTTACATGAACAAATCACCATCAGGGGGTCGCATGTGGTCACATTTGTCTTATTTTGTACAAAAGGCACATTGTACTGTGATATGGGTGTATCCACGTGGACAGGAGCAGGGCTTGTGTCTTCAAACAGCAAGTGTTTCCATACCAGGGTCAAAATTGTCTCCGAATATTCTCTTAGCTGGAATCCTGAGGTTTAGAGTGGGGTACTGCTTTCGTAACTGCATGGGGAGAGAAAGTTTGGGATGCAGTAAGGCAACTGGGGGACAGACTGCATGCTCTTCAGCCAAAAGGGTGCACTGAAACTCTAACCCATCAGAATACTGTGGCGGAGTGGGTCATTTTTACAAGCACATTAACTACTGTGCAGTGCTTTCATAAATTGTGTCGTTTTGTTGCCTTGTGAAGTCACAGGATGTAATCTGACCCTTTGCGAGTTCACATGTTCTTACCATGAAAAACATGGCGTGGTTTGGGTTTCCTCCCACAGCGTAAACACATGTATTTCAAGGAACTGGACAGTCTAAGCTGACCTGACACATTAAACTCGCACATCTGTACATTTTCCCCATCAGATATGTTCCAAATCCCACTTCGGAAGCAAACGTTCAACTTGTTACATATTTTATTCTGCAGAACTGTGAGATGTTTAACCTAGCGTTGCCTTGCATGCTCTACATACCGTATTGTACAGCTTGTCAAACTCTGTGTATCTCCTGAAGACGAACCATTCTCTCCTCCTCACTCGGACCATCACCTTGTAGACCTACAGAGTCATGGCACACACAGAAAGGCGTTTTCATTGTACACTTTCCTGCATGCAGAGCTGCAGTATGCTTTTTAAAATGCAAACCATAAAATGTAATAATTTAAAGTTAGAAGAGGTATATACATAAATGTAGACAATGGACGACTTTTCACTAACCCTAAAATAACAATCCATGTATGAAATTGTTGTGCACGTGATGCCCAGCAGGTACTCACAGACAGTGTAACCCACAGGATGCCCAGAGGGTACTCACAGACAGTGTAACCCACAGGATGCCCAGCAGGTACTCACAGACAGTGTAACCCACAGGGTGCCCAGCAGGTACTCACAGACAGTGTAACCCACAGGGTGCCCAGCAGGTACTCACAGACAGGGTAACCCACAGGGTGCCCAGCAGGTACTCACAGACAGTGTAACCCACAGGATGCCCAGCAGGTATTCACAGACAGTGTAACCCACAGGGTGCCCAGCAGGTACTCACAGACAATGAAACCCACTGCAGGTACTTACGGTGTAGCGCTTCTTCTTGTCTGTCTGCTCATCATGGCATGGGATGCTGACATCGGGCTGCTTCATCTGCGCCTCCATGCTGGCCAGCAGGTGGCTCAGGCAAAACGAGGCTCTTCAGATCTACGTTCCAGCTGGGCTCACGCTGGCCTGATGACCCGTACACTCATTACTGACAACAACAATACCCGCCACACACAGTGTGTCTGAGGAACCTCAGCTCTTCAACGCTTCATTACACAACCAGCTAGTACAATGTAAAGGACAGTCCAGTGTCCTGAAGGACATAGGCAGAAATCCTGGGGGAGACAGGGGGGACATGTCCCCCTCTTTAAAAGGGTTGTCCCCCTCCAGTATGTCACTGTGAATCAAGCTATGTCATCAGTGTCCCCCTCAGGAATTGTTCCTGGGAAATATTTCTGTTTATTGTCCCCCCGGGAAGTGAAATTACATTTCTGCCCCTGCTGAAGGGTGCTGATCTTCACCTCTTGAAGACCAGACCGGGGATCCTGAGCCCTGAGCCGCGTCCCATTTGAAGACATAAGCAGGAGTCTCAGTGCTCAGGGGTCTTCAACCTTGGAGTCATGGGTTTTAACCCAGTCCCAGCTCTGCTGCACGCTTTATCCCACAATCACAAAAAGGTGTCATTCAGGTGAACTGGGACCTTTTAAACGGCTTTGGTCCCCACAAATAAACCTGTCACACGTCACATGTATGTACGTTAGTACGAATTTTCACATAGTCACTAGATCTCCACAAACATGACCGGTTACAGAGATGGATTCAAACTACACAAATTCAACAGTGTAACCTTATGCGTTCTGGAGTACTACACGCAGCCTTGCGATAAACACCCCAGCCCATTTTGGTGGCACATCCTCCGTCATCTCTCCGAAACATCGCACAGCAGCACCTAAAAACACGGAGGCAGACCCGAGTGTGCGTGCAGGGACAGCGGCGTGCAGCCTCACTCCAGCTTCCTCCAAAAGCAAGGTGAATGCCAGAGACATTACAGGAACCAGCGCAGTACAAGAACAAAAATGTTCTCTTTCAAGCCGCCTTTATTCAAATGCACAAGAAATTATACAGCGTGAAAACACGAAATTCAAGAAGTTCAACTTCCAGTTACTCCTGCATAAGATGCATTTCCAAACACACGTTCCGTCAGATGTTGCGATCACAAATACCGCGACAGACATCCATTCACCGGGACGGACCTTACAGAGACAGTCATGGCATTGTTCAATATTACTGTAAGGAGATTAACCGAACAAGGATGCCTTTCATAAGCCCAGGGCACAAATTGGTGACACACATCTGAAAACTGGTCTACTTCACTGGCTGAACATTAATCATTTATGTTCAGCCTTCTGCACACATGAACCGTGGTTAATGTGGTCAGCCGGCTCCGTGTGGGAAAACCACGTCACGTGGACCAGATGCTGTTGCGTCCGTATGTGTAAATGTAAGTGTTGCAATCTGATGTGATTAATCCAACACCTTTCCTTATCTGACATTGTAATAAAACAAAATAAAACGCTTACATTTCAAAGAGCTGTAATTCCGCATATTTATGTTCTTCACATGAAATTTCCAGTCTTTAGAAGTCCACCAATTCAAGTGCAATAGTGAGAACAGTTTTGAAAAATAATTAATAATGACGTCTTTCATTTCAACATTTAGTACTAATGAACTAATGAAATGTCATGACCATCGAGTATCTGTGTTAATGTCTTTGTATAAAGAATAATTTAACTTAATACTGCTGAATACCTGTTTAACAAGAATATGCATAAAATCTGAATAAACATTTGTGCTGAGTAACTAAACACGTTTAAAGTGCCCTTACTGTTTTGGTGCGGTTTTGTGGCTCCGCGATTCGGCTTAACGCGTCCGACGGAAGGAGACCCGAATAAAACGCGCTGCTTTCCTGCCAAGCGTTAGTGTCAATCGGTCTGTTTCCCGAGCACCATCACACGCTTCGTGCAGAGCAGGGGACAATGAACAAGGTTATTGTGAACGTCCCGGTGTGGTTTCCCACGCAGAGGCAGGGAGGGGGACACGGCTGCGGAGAACAGCCCCCGGTTTGGCATTACCCAGTGCCAGGAGCGGCAGGGCCGTGCGTCTTCGGGAGTACACGTTTCACCACACGTGAACAAATATTGCTGTTTGGCATTATGTATCCCGATTTGTGCATCCATTTACAGTGGTACTTACTCAACAGGATCAGCACATACCCAGAAAAACAACATGTAACCCATCTCTCACGGTTAACTGACTGCAGCTCATTCATGACTTGTGAAATGTAATTATGTGGGGTGTGTAAAAACATCAGTCCATACACCACTTGTGACGGCAGTGATCATGGCGAAAACAGCGTAAGCCTTGTGTTTCGCTTTTCCTCTTTTAATTGTCTGTTCTCCTTTGACATCCACTGTACACACGTGACAATTCACTCTGAAGTGTTGTACTTCTATTTGCAAAATAAATTATGTCGATATTTGTATAACAAGCTGTACTCACACTAATGTTCCGGTTTCTAAGTCTGTTTAGCCCTTTTGTGTATAAACTGGCTACAGCACTAGTCCAAATCCATATGGCACTTCTGGTACCCCACCACCGGGGCACTTTAACACCTGAGCCAGAGAGGGATGTTTTTTTGGGGAAACCCCTATCCTCCTGAAATGGTCTGCCTATGTGAAACCCCCCACCCACCAAAATCAGGGGTGTTGTGGCAATGCGTACCCCAGAATACTGTTGACACACACAGAGTCAGGTTAAGTTTTAGGTTTTTAAACGTCCTGATAGACTGTTTTGTGTCCGTGTTTCAGAAAGGCAGAATAGCTCTACAGTATGGGCTCGGCAGCTGTCGATCTGTCACTAGACAAGTGTCGAACACACTAAAAACCATTTATGGGATCTTTTTTTGCATTAAGGTATGATTACACACCGATTACAGGACGCGTGTTGATTTTTTTAAGCATTCCATGATACAGAGCCAGATAATGCTGTGGATAACAGCGAGAGGAAGAGAGGAAGGGGGGGGACAGACAGGCAGGCAGACAGGCAGGCAGGCAGACCGGCAGGCAGACTGGCAGACAGACAGGGCAGGATTTAATAGAGCTTCATTGAAGCCTGAAATAACTGTGTCAGGTCCTCCTCGGTGTGTGGGCGCGGGGCCAGCTTTGTCACCCTCTCCTGCAACAGAAGGAGTCCCTCAGACACACGCCTCCATCCTACTGACGAACTGTAAAGGAGTTCCGGCACACAAAGCCACCTGCCTGAGGTATGGTTCCTTCCACAAGTGCAGGTATGTCGGCCTGGGTGTAGCCGACCGCCCCCAGGCCATCCTCCACCCTCAGGTCGTACAGGAAGCCCCTCAGACAGTCGGCCAGCACCGCTCCTGCATCCTCCCTGTTGGCACGTCGCACATCGGCCCCTGGGAGGAGCCAGGGTCACGACCCTCTGTCTCCACGCCAACCTCGGCCGTAGCCTGATCATGTTCATCCCCTCCCTCACTGAACCAGTCTCTTACCTAATATCTCTGCAGCCTCTAGATGGCGCTCTGGACACATGGCTGCAGTGAAAGTGAAGACCGCCGGGGAGGTCAACACAACCGAGAGGCCATGAGGCTGCCGATGAAATGGGCGGGGAGAGAGTCTTAACGACGACAACGACGACGACGACAATAACACTCGCCCTTCTAGCCAAAGTCCCCCTGTCAGCATGTGCTACTTACGCAATGTTGCCCTGCAGTATAACCCAAAACCGACTGGTCCCTGATAGCACAATAAAGAACAACACAGGAAGACAGAGCATAAAAACAGGCAGAGCAAGACACCCTACCACAATAGCGTGGTCCACATCATAATCCTTTGCTCTGAAGGTCTTCACGTGGCCCGCGATGGGGTAGGACATCCCATGGCTGAATCACAAGACACCTGGGTTAGTGGGCAGGTCCCTCTAAGGTGAAGCACGTGAAGGGCAGGGCCTGAAAGTCCCACATCTTACCACAGGTGAACGCCAGCGTTTCCAAATCCAATCCCGGCAAATACACTGGCCAGGTGCATGCTGGACCGAGCTTCCATGTCCTCAGGGTCCTTCACGGCCCTGGGAAAGTGAGGATAGCGTTACAATGAGAACCACAGGTGAAGCAAGGAACAGGTCCTATAGTAAATATAAGGGGTGTGGAGATCCTTCACACACCCCAAAAAGTCAGCAGACCTGAGTGTGTCAATGAAAGAGCCAAGACAGAGCGCCCCAGTGTGTGTGCAGCTGTGCATTAGTAACATATTACCCTTCTTACTTCACTTTCACTTCACCAGTGTACTAATAAAAGTGTTAATTCTGCATCACTATTTCCACAGGTGGAGCTCAGTAGCCAACACACATCAGACGCACAAGAGGAAACTGCTTAATAAGTGACTCGACGGCTGCTACTTTGTTGTTTATAAGGCGTGTATCGACTTGCACCTCCGGCTCCAACTCACTTACCGTTTCATGTATTTGGCCACTATGTGTAGGGCGTGGCGGGCCCAGACATCACTGATTGGGTTGCTGCCTTGATAGGCAGGCCGGTTTATGGGATTGAGAGGGCGGGGTTTGCGCTGGCTGTACGGCACGGCAGTGTAGGACTCCAGTGCGTGGCTGAGAACAGGGTGAGAAACGCAGCAGCTCGGTCAACTCCATAGACAGAGAAGAAAGGTACTGTGCAAATTTGAAGAAGAATTTTTCATCTATTAAAGCAGCATCATGTCTGTATCCGAGAGGACAGGATGTTTAAGGAACTGGATTTGTGTCAAAGTGGTGGCAAGACAAGTGTTGTGCGGGGCTCTCGACATGTTTTTGAAGGCTTTTAGACACAAACGACTTGTTTGCTGTGAAATAAAGACCTTTATCACCGGTCTGGATTCTACTCAGTGGGAAAATTTTGATCAGCTTATAAGTAGTCATGAAGCTATGCTAAAATGTTGGGGGGGGGGGGAGGACGCTAAGGAGACATACCACAGAACATCAAAACCACTGTAGGTGGTCACTCTCTCAGGCATGTGCCGAGTGTGGAGGGGGTCAACCATCCCCAAGGTCGGTCTCAGCGCTCGGCTTGCTATGCCTGGCCAGAGTTTCAGTTTCGACACCGTTACTTTTAGGTTTTATTACTAGTTATTATTATTAAAATGCGAGTCTTCATTTGTGACATTTACATGCTGATTAGTACTTGGCCATATGGGTGAGACCCACTACCTGTTTTTGCTTTCAGTGGTTCGTAGTCAAAAATAGCCACACCTGTGGTTTCGCTTCCAGTCCCAGCAGTTGTAGGTACTATACAGGGCAGCACAAATAGTAGCAGCTTAAATTCAAACGCGGTGAAACCGCGTAATTACGCAAAAAACAAGAACTCGATATTCACGTATATGTTTACTTGAGTGTGCAGCATTTTAAAGCAAATATAATCATGATTTCTGGAAGCAAATCATTGATGTCCTGTTGTGTGACAAATCTCAATCCTTAATCCCAAAAACGTCTCAGTGCTGCTGTCTCTGGTTGGCCGTTCTGGCCTTGGACAGCAGTATCAGTACCTGCAATTAGCGGCTTCAGGTTCTCTGTTACTGGCCGCCCCTTGCCGATTGGTGCGTTCACAAAATCCAGGAAGTCTGCCTCTGGGTGGCAGGCGTAGAGATTGGCCGCCTTACAGGTGTCAATCACAGAGCCTCCGCCCACTGCCACGTATGCATCAAAGCCTCCCTTTTTTGCAAAGTCAATGGCGTCCTTAAAACTGAAGAGGACATCCACTGAATCATCACATCGGCTTTGCAGATAAACAAGCGAGCGGAGACTGATTCTGACCTGGAATCAGTGGGCTCCACCCGCACCTGGTCATAGCACCTGTACTTAACAGCATGCCTGGACAGGGAGTCCAGCACAGTCCTGACAGGTGGAAGGCGAGACAATGTCCTGTCTGTCATCAGGCAGACATTCTTAGCACGCAGATTCTGAAGATCCTGTACTCCATTAAAACAGCACATACACACACACATACAAAAACAGAAGACAGCAGGAGAATGGTGCAAGCACACATTTGAAATGTCTCTGAACATAACAGCAGTCAGTAATTCACTCATTTTCCAGCTGCTTACTCTGAACAGAGTCACAGTGAGTTTGGAACCATCCCAGCCAGCGGAATGTAAATGTCTCTCTCTTTCTCTCTCTCACTCACTCACACTAGATTTTCCAATCCACCTGACTTTGAACCGTGAGAAGGTCCAGGGCAGAATAAACTCAAAGCTATTGAAGGACAACATGTCAACTCCACACACAGTGCCAAGAGCCAGACTGAAACACACAGCCGTGAATGTGTGAAGGCCAGAAGGCCTTGGTGACTGACGGAATGTATGCATTTATGTATTTATTACTCATATTAGAAATATTTTATTAATACAAGTTGAAACATAAAATTATAAATGTTTCATGACACAAAAAATGATATAAAAATGCCATGCTGATAAATTATATATAAATTACCATGCCAATTTCTGTAGTAACTCCTTCTCCATATCTAATGTTGGAGCTCGCCATCTGAAAGCCATGGAGAGAAGTTACACAACTTGTACTTTTTTTGAGTGATTAGGCTGCATTATCTGCATACAGAAATACCTCGAACGCATAATCAGTCGTTCCGTCGCAAGATGCACGCGCCGAAACTGCAAGATGCGATTTTAATTAGTCTTCATCCAATAAATAATTACTTCAACATCAAACATGTGGCGCGAGCGCTGCGCGCGCCTCGCCCATACCTTGGTGATAGGTGTGCGAATGGGCAGGACACCTGCACCTGAAACGAAAACGGGTTGGAGCCATTGTCTGGTCACGATAAACTAACACCAGTCCGTACAGTACGTGTCAAGACACACTGCAATGCCCCGTAACAAGGTCGCCTTCTATTCGCAGTTTCATTTACACACACCCCTGCAATAAGCATATTACTCAAACAAGTTCCTACAGTAAAAAGTTATCTTGCAGAATAACTTTGCCGCATGATGCTGTCCTCGGGGCAGTCCGACTTACGCAGCTCTTTCCAATTGCCGCAGCAAATTAACAACACGATCGCGTCCTGCCATTGCGATAATATTTGCAAGGTCAAGCTCGGTTTCCTTCTTTTGGTGCCAGTTGTTAAAAGCCAACTGTGGGAAAACAGCGTCGTTGCATTATGGGAAAATGAGTCCATTATACGGAGGGCCACATCCTGGGACGATGATACGGATTAATTTGCGTGTAATGAATTTGTCCATCAGTTTGTGCAGTTTTCTCATCTGCAGAGTCTGCGTGGGTACGTCTTGCATTCCTCGATTTCCTCTAACTGTATTGTTTTGAGTTAGAAAGTACAGATCCTTTTGTGGTAGGTTAGTCTAAATTTAATATAAAATACCAAATTTTGTAATTGGGTAGCAGTTCTGGCGGTTTTATATAAAGCAACGACTAAGGCTGAAGAAAAAAAAGATTATCATTCTGCAAAAAGCGGAACAAAAGACAAAATTATACAATAAATCCCTACATGAAACTGTTTAAATACAGTACTTTTGTTTTTACTTGCATTCTGTGTAAGTATTGAGTAAATAATTACATGCAAATTGCACATAACCAGGCCACATAGCGTAAGATAATGGAATACATTTAGCTACTCTGTCTATTGGGTGTCCGTTTATGTTGCTCAATATTAAAGTACCTTTTCGGAAAAACACTTTTGTGGACGTGGAGAAAACCTGATTCAGCTTGTTTCATTAACGCTAGTTAACAGTGGGTGTAGGTTTGTGTCTTTTTGGTCTCGGTGAAGTGAGGGTATCTGATGTTGGAGCATCACTCCCCAGTGCCGGCTGTCATGGTGACGTGAGACATATGATGTCTGTATGACCGCTCCACTTCAAAATAAATTAACAAACAAATAAGTACAAATTTAAAAAGTTGTAAAAAATCTTTCAGAACTTTCTCCACTATTTTTGAATTACACTTAATTGACACTAATTTAACTAGGCTACCATTACTAATCAAAACAGATAAACACCAGTCGCCAGAACTGCCATGCATGAGTGTCGTTAGAGTGACAAGTCTTTGAACTGAAAAAGACTCATTAATTCTAGCCCTCGATGTCATCATTCCAGACAAGGGATTTAACTCAGGCTACACCAACGAATACTGTATGTTAAAACTGTTAGTTATTAAAGCTTTTTTGCTATTTTTTCATGTACAGTGAAAGAAGAGAGAAGTAATTGTCATCGTACATACATCACAGAATTGTTTACTAAGCACACGAGTCATTTGTGTTGAATTTTTCACCTTGCAGACAACATGTAAGCCCAAATATATAAACAGTACCGAAAATGATTAGTATCACATACAATCATGTAACATACACGCACACTTTGAGAGTTCAAGAAATATTGAGTTTGCATCAGCCTATTTCTTGCTGTTAGGAGTTGTGCGATAAAAAAGGTCACAGGTTTGATGGATGAGTGCGAGGTCATGTCTCCAAATGCACGTAATTTTGAAGGGTTTAATGAGGAAGTGTAACTCTAGACAGAGTTTTTACAAATGCAAAATAAGATGAATTCTGAGTGTGTAAGACTGAGCAAGCATCTGGAATGGCTGTGTGTTCATAAAGGTCAAAGTGCAAACTCGTAGAAGGTGTGTGCGGTGCGGTGTTAATGCCCTGTGACAGGACCCGCCCACAGTCTGTGGCAACTCGGCTGAGCACGGGGGCAGGACGTGCTGTGGATCACCGTAACATGGATGTCATGGAAGATCACTCCTTACTCTCTGAATCCGAGCTTAGCTGCAGTCCTGTCATGCCGATATACACCAGTGCTGACTTAGCTGTTATGAAACCTTGGAAAATCCACAGCTGGGGGAGGGGAAAGAAAAATATGTATTGTGATGTGAAATGCACAAAAATCATGAATAAAACTGAGTCATCGTTAATCATTTTAAAACCGAGGCCGCGTAAAAAGGTGACCAGGAAATGGACTGTCTCCAACAGGACCATCTCTCAGTGACGGTCTCAGACACATGCAAATGCAGCCTGTGCTGACTGCTGTGTGTAGCTGTGTAATCACCTTGCTGAGCTGCGGAACACAGTTTGGAGTCTATTGTCTCAGTGAAGATGAGCAGGGCACTGTGCCACTTCATGTGGTTTCATGAAATATTTTGATAGCTTGGTGTCGTGACTGTGTGCAGAGAATGACAGCTCATGCTGGGAGGGTCAGTGAGGATGAGGTGGGTTACTGGCCAGTCTCCCATCTTAGTCCAATAAGATGTGACATGCCTTTAATAGGCACCGTGCAGCCTTGTCTCACACTCTTCTTGAGAAAATGTTCCTTTTTATTGTTATATGGTGTTTTTTATAGCACTTTTGTAAAAGCCTAACTTTAGTGATTCTGCACAGCTCTTTTACAAAACCAATTTACTTTAGCATTCTTTCAGCTAGTTAGGTTACCATATGTGTTTGTATTACATACATGTATTACATACATACAAACAGGATTTTAATGCAGCACATCATAAATGCAGAAAATAAAAAAGTATGATGACATTAACATACTAAATTATAGTTACATACTACGATGTCTTAGGATTTTTTTTACTGACTGTTTTTCATTCCTACCTTTTACAGTTTGGTCATGCAGGTATTGTCATGAATTCAGCTGTAAAATCAGATGTGTCAAAAGTTTAAACTTTCTGGAAAACTTCATAGTTGAAAGATGAACAATAAAAAAATCTTCAAATAAATGATTTCTTTTATACTTCAAAAATTGTTTCACGGTCAATTTGGTCTTCAATACTTAGACCCGTGTTATGGTAAGTACTGTCACAAGTGAGCAAGATAAGAAAATAAGTCTAGTGAGTTTGATCAGACTACAATTAAGTGCACTCAGGTTCTTTTAAAGCCTTAAAGATAATTAACGTGAAGTTTTTGAAAGACAAAAGGGGACAGTAATTTTGACCACAGCGAGTTTTAACCACGGAAGCTCTACTGCGTCACAGTGGAGAACCTTTTGACAAAATGCCAGCGGTCTCATAAAGCACACGTGTGTACTCGCACTTGTGTGTTTGTGTGTATGCGTGTGCCGTTGCTGTCAGACCCTTAACACGTACGCGCCCACCTGCTGTCACTCAGCACACAGTGTTGGTGAGCCAGAACACTTTCAGTTCCCTGTGCACACATTGCTACCATCAGTGTATAAGATCAGTGTACAGTTCCTGGCTAAAATAAAAGCTGCACACTGATTTTGAACTTTTTTTGGACAGGTAGTGTATTTTAAAGTTATTGAGCCTTCAGTTGTACAGTGTCTGAACGGGTTGTGGAGACAGCATCCGACCTGCTTTCCACTAGCTAGTTTTCCATTAATCCACGGTCGTTGTGTACATACTGTACTGTTCATTTTCCGTCACAGCTTAATCATCTACTGTATTCTGAACAGCCACCTTTGAACAGTGGAGGATCTGGTCCTGAGGACATGCATTTAAAAAACTGTGTTGGATGTTATTGTGGAGTTAGGCAGGCCTGCCTGCACCAACCTTCTCGTGTTTTCTCTGAACACCCCCAGATAAAAAGAATAATGTCACCTTGGATGGCTACGTTGAACAGACATTCACATTCTCATGATTTCAAGCTTTTGGATATACCTGCACTCTGTTTCACACTGGTTATGTCAGAAATCTACATTTACTTACACAGCCTGGTTTCACTCATAAATGTTTTCTGCCAAACCAGCCCAGTAGACCTTGCCAAAGATATTTATGAGTGTCTGATGAAGCAGACTGCTTTACTTGTGTTGGTACTTTGCTTCCTTCATAAAGAAGATGAGTAGAAATGATGTGTAGAACACTGGGGAACACAGAGAGAAAAAATGCAGCCAACTCACGAAATGCATCCAAGGTCCCTGCCAGAGACCCATGTGTCACCCCAATTTCTTTTTCTCTATCTCTCTGTGGTATTTATTTGCATCCAAATTAAGAGATGAAGTTGTTGCTACATTATGAGTTAATTTCACCTCAAGCTATAGTGTGGTTTGTTAGCCTAGCGTTAGCAAACCCATAGTGCGGTATGTTAGCCTAGCATTAGCAAACCCATAGTGTGGTATGTTAGCCTAGCGTTAACAAACCCATAGTGCGGTATGTTAGCCTAGCATTAGCAAACCCATAGTGTGGTTTGTTAGCCTAGCGTTAGCAAACCCATAGTGTAGTATGTTAGCCTAGCGTTACACAGGTATTGGTTGAATATTCACCTGGTATTGGTGAAAACACAGTGTGATGTGTACCTCTTGGCATTCTCCATACTGCATATTACTGCCTGACTGGCAGATGTTGTGCATCCTCAGGATGAAACGAACCTTTTCTGGATTTTTAATGATGTATATTCCATACATAAACCTCTGCATGACACCTATTGACATATGCAAATGAGGACCCCCCCTCCATTTAGCACTCAAATTTAGGGTTATACCGTGTTAGACCAGGATTTGAGTGGGCCGGCTGTGTCTTCAGCCCCCATTTTGAGTGGCCGATAATTGGTTTAACATTAAACGGATGTCCGCAGACCAGCGACCCGTCTCTCATTAAGAGCTTCCCACTCCATTCGCACCTGACCGCAGTGGGCCGGGTTCCTCTCCAAGCAGAAATCTCATTATGGAGAAACAATTAGACGAAGTGAGACCGGCGCGGCTGGAGCTTCACGAGGACTGAGGCACGAGAGGGAGAAATAGAAGGAGGCGACTTAGTCTGGCCACAGGTTAAACTTCTTCCCAGTATTTTTCCCTCCTTTTCTCACACTCTGTGTTATTGTTCCTCAGTGAAGAACCAGCAGCATGGATTTTGGTCAGTTATGTTTATCAGTAAAAGCCTCACAATTATGGAAAGGTTTAGCATTAGATTTAACATCAGAAGCTCAGTCTTCAAAGGTGAAACGGCTTAAACAACAGTGAGGTAACGAACACTGAGCAGCTCTGTTGGATTGTTACATTGTTGCTTTTGTCTGTGTTGATGTTGTTTATTAAGTTGACTGTTTTAGATGCTTGAACCACTTTAAAAGCCTAACCAGGGATGGCAACTGAAGATGACGTCTCAGCTAGACGCCCCAAACGCGCTGCACTGGTCACCTGCGTTTAGCTGCGTGTGTCCCTCTAAAATAAATGAATAAATAAATACATCTGACTTGAGGAAACAACCAGACTCTGACAAATCCCTATATTATTCGTAATTTGTACTTTAAACCAAGCTAATGGGTATGAATGTGTAACGACCTGAGTGCAGCACCGAGGATAGGGCCTTCAACCAAGGGGTGTCTGCCTAGAGAGACCTCCACCCTGCTGCCCAGAGAGACCTCCACCCTGCTGCCTAGAGAGATCTCCACCCTGCTGCCCAGAGAGACCTCCACCCTGCTGCCTAGAGAGATCTCCACCCTGCTGCCCAGAGAGACCTCCA